>OY744482.1:105971802-106121688 GCA_963556165.1 Tipula helvola
ACAAAATTTATTTCAAGAAATCCAAACGAGTAATTTTAGAATTTTTTTTGGTTTTTTGTTTGTTGCCTGTACATTGTTGTTATATTTCGGTTTTTGTTGTAGTTGCATAATAGTTGTGTTTTAGAACGATATTTTTAGATTAGAGTTCATTTTTGAGGTTCAAGGAAGCGAAAGAATTTTAGCTTCGTTATGGTATAAATATAATACAGTGGATAAGTTAATTCGATTTTTTTTGTTTGTGTGACAAATGCATTTTCGATGGAATTTGATACGTTGCTATAGTTGATTGTATGCGCAAGATAAGATTTATAACGGTTTACTAAACTAATTTGCAACTTCGATTTTTATGATTTAATCTAATTTTGGTTTAGATATTTCGTTATTTTAATTGATTTATTGTTTTAAATTGGTTTAGGTTGTGCAATTTGTTTTGGGTTGTAGGTGGTCATTTTTTTAAAAGAAAGAATTACCTAATTGAAAAGTATAGGAGATTAAAACAAATTGTGATATGCGAAATTTTGATTTATTTAGTTGTCCTACAGTCTTTACCGTTTTTTTTCTTCCATAACAAAACTTTCCAACTACATACATATTAACAATTTCATTCCTTAGCGATCAGGATGAATCAAATATTCATGCATATCTTTCCATAGTTTAGAGCCGTTTTGTTGCAAAATCTAAACTGAACTAAGGATTCGATGACTAGTCGAGTATTCAAAAATGTTCGGAAGCAACATTTTATAAGAAGTATGGACACACAACTTAAACCTTTGTCAAAATGATCTCACAGTCCCTGTGTTCATTATTGGCAGATATTATCCTTTGGGTATCTACTCTCAGTTCCATTGTGTATCTACTCTCAAGTATTTACAAATAGCAAATTTGTCCCATTGGATTGAATTACTGTATGTATTACTTTTGTTTGAGTTGCCCTGTTCCATGTTTGTGGCGGTCACATTATATAATCTACATATATTTGATCCACTTCCCGGCAACATAGAGTGTGAAGTTGGTCCTTTTAGCCGGATTGAAAATTCGATCCAGGAATTACATCAAAATCCAGTTACGGAAACAAGGCAAAAAACATGTATAATTTTTGGTTAGTTGGATAAATTCGCAGGGCGTTATTTCAATTTCAAACTCGCCAGTTAGTTCTCTGTTTAGTCGATTTATTAAAATAGCAAAATGTTCTGACTGAAGCTCACCAATTCGTAATGCCTCAGGAGGTCTTTAAATGTGGTGCTACTCTGTTGTCTCATATTTTCGGTCAATTCGATTAACGAGAAATAATGCCATAGGTGTGTTGCTGGGACAAAGCTAGATGGTTGATCAAACACTTGATTTCCTCGCACGGGAGGTAACTGCATTAAGTCTCCGAATACACAAAAATGTATACCACCAAAGAGGCATTCGTTGCTTTTAAGTTGATTAAGTCGGGAATCCATCATACCACCCATCTCATAGGGAGAGATTTCATCTACCATCATATACATATCACATTCTACTATATTTTTGTATAGGCAATTTTAGTGTAGAATGTAATGTGGATCCACGCTGCTACCCCCGTTAGTACACAAACTTTAACAACTTGCTTGCCGTAACACCGATACTTACTTGATTTTTCAACTTGTTAAAGAGAGATATTTTACCAGTCCCAGCGTTACCCGTTATGAACAACCTTAGACGCACTTATCGCTACCATTATTTAGCTGTTCTGAAATATTCCTTTTTAAAGCATCCTTTTGTCCAACATCCATTGCTCTTCTAGCATTAAGAAACTCATCATTTGTCATGTGCTACTCTGGCATCTCCACCTCTTCTTCAAAGTTTTCCTGTTGAGCCTCTTGATTGAAGACTTCAAATGCATGAATTTGATTACAAGCATTCTCTAGTGGTCTGTCACGCTCTCTATATGCCTCCGAGCGTGTGCTAGTTACACGGAGATGTGTCATAGTCAACGATTCTCGCTCTCATTTCGATACGGAACATACTGAAGAAGTAAACTATAGTAATAGTTATCTGGATCACTCGCAGCCACATTCACGGACAAATTCACGAAAACTTACGGCTGTCTAAGGCAACCAAGTTTCAGTATCAGCTGAAGAGTTGTCTAGCTGATCGAGCTGTCAAAACCATTGACCATATCTCGATTACGGATTTACAACTAAGCATGGGAAAAACTTTGCAACCGGTTTGAGAAGAAAGGGCACATCGCAAATTCATACTTTCAGATGCTTATATATGGACCAAGTTCCAGCAACTAAGGGGTCTGTGGATCCGCTAAGACAGCTGTGCGATACATCTGATGAGATTCTCGGGGGACTAACCGCTTTAGACAATTCGACACAAAAGTGTGATTCATTAGTTATTTTCCTATTGCTGCAAAAATTTGACGTCGAAACGAGGAGAATGTGGGCAGACCATATAGCATCGGTGAGGAGTTTCCAAGCGAGGAGGATTTCCTGGCATTTCTCGCCAAACGTTGCGTTGCATTGGAGATGTCACAAATGAAGTCATCTAGTAAAAGGAATGAAACGATATGAACCTCAACTAGATTGCGAACTCATACTGTAACTACGGATGTTCCATTGAAGTGCACCAAGTGCGATAATAACCGAGAATTTATAGCAGAGAAGTCACTATGCTTCAATTGTCTGAATCCGGGATATTCATCCAGTAAGAGTGTCTCACCGCAACGTTGCCATACATCAATGCATTCACGGAAAACCAGACGAATGATCACCATCAACTAGCATTATGTTGTACAAATTGTAGTAATCCAACTCCATCATGCTCTACACAACTACAGACCAAGCATATTAATCAATCACGCCCAACCACAAATCCAAACAGCGTTTCACCGAATTATTCATTAATTGATACCGCCCTCGAGTCATCTACCAACATGAAAGCCAGCCAGTCGAACAATCCACTCCAAACAAGTCAAGCCAACCAAGGTTCAAGTTCTCTGGTTACTCAGCTAATCAATCCGCCCAGAAACTTGGACAACAATCAAGCATCATTATTGCTCATAGCAATTATTTTAATACAAACCAAGCTTGGATTTTCTTATCTATGTCGAGCTCAGGTTAGACACAGATACCTTAGTTCACAAACTCCAAATACCAACGAAGCATGTCAGAATACCTACCACTGCGGTACCGTACAAGCTGGAGCTGGATATACCCGAGGCAGTGTTCAGCTGCAGATCACATCTAGGCTTCCGAACCATAAACTAGAATGTCAAACACTAGTTTTAACTAATTTAACCGGACATACACTAACGAAGATGTTTATCAATATATCAACTTTTTATTAGCAGATAGCAGATACTGAATTTAGTAAATCGTCCCAAATCGACATAATAATGGATACAGGTGAGTTTTTTGAAATTATCTTGCCAGAAACAGTTAAGCGAGATGATAGAGTGATCGCTTAAAATACGATATTCGGATGGATTATTTGTGAAAAACTGAAAGTCAATCCAGGATATAAGCAATTTACCACATCAAATCTTGCGACCACTGATAGGTCTGCCGTTTAAACCAGACTCCCAAACACTTGGAAATTCATTGTCTTCTGCCATATGTCGATTGAAGACAATGGAGCGAAAGTTTGAAAACAACCCTGTGCTCAAACACGAATATTGTCAATTTATGGAAGAATACCTTCTGTTAAAGCAAATGAAGATATTAAGAGGCTGCGAAATTCTAAAGAATCACAACATGCTGTAGTGAAGAAAACACACGGAAAAATTAAGCTGAGGGTTTTATTGGATGGTTCAGCTAAGACTACTTCGGGAGTGGCATTAAATGAAAACCTTTTGGTAAGAGCGACTCTGCAAAATACCCTATTTTCCAATGTGGTCAAATTCCGGAAGCATACAATTGCCGTTGCGTCACCCATAGAGAAGATGTATCTTCAAATTCTTGTGGCACCCGAAGATCAAGGCTAGGATAGTATGGTGAAGATCAAAGAATGAACCAATCAAACATCTCAAATTACAATCCGTAACATATGGTTTAGCATCATTCCCGTATCAAGCTATCCGATGCCTAAAGCAATTAGCCAACACTCATAGATAGTGATTTCTAAGTAGACGATGTAATGTCAGGAGCTGATGAATTATTGCATGCGATTAATGTCGAAATCAGTTAATCAAAACATGAGTTAATTGACAAGCATTGTCTTGATCGTAGTGTCGTTAATATCAACGTAAAAACATTTAATCAAATCGAAGCTTAAGTATTGAGTCCGCGAGACATCGTTTAAGAACCAATGCTATTCAAAATTTTGATCATATCAAAAATTTTGTTGCTTTTAGAAAATAATGAACAGAACTGGAAGAGTTTAAATGATTTTTTATTTTGTGTACATATTTTTGCATCAGTAGGAGGTCGCAGTTTTTTTTTGTATGTGATTACTATGTGTAAGTGCTAATCCAGAAAATGATTTAAGAGGTTTTAAATTACTTTTATTTTAAATTATTTGTGCTGTGCGATGATTAGTTTTCTGTAATTATCTTGATTAGATTTCTCAATCTATTTGCGTTCGGTCTTCTTCTACTGTTCCTATAGTTACATATAGATGGATATACAGATTTTCGCCTATTTTAAATTATTTTAAATGCAATTATCCAAAAAGCTTTGTACGATTAAATTTATTTGGTGCCGTTTTAACTGTAAATGTTTAAAGGTATGTGTAGATTTTGGCTTTACTGAATTGATTGGAATTCCAAAAGCAGATTTTCCCACTTTCTAATTCAATCCCGAGCAAACCGCAAACAAATCAAACGAATTAACCTGCTGCGACATTTTTGTTCCTTTATGCTCAAGAATAACAACGATCAATTATAAAAAAAAAATTACATCGAGTTAACAACCAGTCAAAACGAATTTATTTATCAAATTTGGCAGTGCCTTACGCCATCAATACACTAAACAGGAGATTACAAAAATGGGTAAGTGGAATTACCAAATGACTTTCCTAATTAAACTTTGTACACCTGGTTGTCGAGTAACTCACTGGAGAGGTTGCGCAGAACGAAATAAAAAAATATTTAAGATATGAATAGGATTTTATCTATAGGTGGCGGCACGAATAATTACCAAAAACTAAATCGCCCAAAAAATCAAAAATGCAAAATACGATTCTTCATTTCATGTTTGGGCGATTGACTTACTGAAATATAGGTGATTGTTGATTTACAAAAATCGCCCAAAATATAAAAATTCAGAAAGAGCCAGAAGCTTTGGGCGATTATTCATAACACTCTAGAGGCTAATTATATCCAAAATTTAATCCAATACTTTCCCAAAATTTTCAACGAGAACCTCTTGAATTTTTTTTAATAACAAATCACACTAATGCAATTCATCTCCAAACATAACCATTGAAAAATCTTCGTCAAACGGCACAATGTCGTTTACCCTTTTTAAAAATCGCAGAAATATTCGCAACGTATTAATGAAAGAGTAAACAGGTGGCACAGTCATTTTAGTAGCTTATCTCTATATAAACGAGAGCTACACAGTTTAATTCGTGGTGGAGGCTACTGTACTGAACCAATTTACAACATAGTTAAAAACGCTTTTAGAAGAGATTGCCAACAAAAAGATTTATCTCAAAAAACTTCCGGTGAACTGGAGTCTAACAATAAGGCATGGATGATTACAATACTATGGTTTTGGTTTTTCTATTAAAGGTTTGTGTTACAAATTGTTATATGCCTGAACCTAAGGCCTATTGTTCCAAAGATAATTTTGAAAGACAATACTCTTACCACCAAACACTACACCGCTTATTCGACCCATACATTGATCAGGGGTGATTTCCACTCTCAACGCCTATTAATTGAAACGAACATTACGCCAGCTGCTCAGTTCCTTTGACATAAATGAGGTGACCATGAGGGAGTTTTGGAAAAATTACAAAATTCTAAAAGCCGTTGACAACATTTCTAAACCAAGGGATGAAATGAATCCTTTCTGTATGAATAGCGTGTAACGAAAACTTTGGATGTATTCGAAAACTTAATTTCTAAGTATTTCTCGTTCCATAAGCTCCAAAAAATAATAGCCTATTCTTTAAAGTTTAATGCAGGATCCAGAAAGCAAAGGCCAACTGCAAGTAACCTCTTATTCCTAACCAAGGAAGAACTGTATTCAGCACTCTACAAAATATGCCAATATGACATATTTCCGTTGAGAACTGGTTGAATTAAGAAATTGAACACGTATGTCGTAGAAAATTCTAAAAAGTTTAAAACTAATGCTTTAAACCATTTTCTATCTAATTTCATAATCATCTGAGCCGGCGAATAAACATTGTTTTGAATTCAAGGACACTAAATCATCCTCTGTCAATTCCATAGTCATCTAAGTAGGCCAACAAATATTTTCTACCTTTAAAGGACTATAGCATTGACCAGTCAGTCTTAAAGAATCCGTAATAAAACCTTACAGAATCTAACGAAAGTGTATTATTACGGAAATTTTGACAGACCGCCCAGCGAATCTTTAACACGATTTGACAAAAAAAAATTCAAAATATTTGTATTTTATTATTTTTAGTACATATTACACTACATAATATTCTATGTACATGTTTAAAATGCATTTAAATTATTATTTTAATTAATAAAACATAAATACATAATATTAATTCACAAATATCACAAAACTGAATACATTGACGTTTCTTCCTTCAGTTTGGGCGATAGTTTTCGCTCTTGTTAAAGATTGTTAAATGACAATTCAAATTTAACGAAACTGAACGAAAAGTTCTTAAAGTTTCGCTGGTCAGTAACATGCACAGTGTTACCACTTTGATACAATTGTATCAAATTTGGTACATTTTTCCGCCCCAAGAATTTCGGTACGTACCTTTTAACTTTGGTACATTTCTTTGAATACTTCTACTTAATTTGTGTTATTTATTTACATATGTATATACAAGAAGCTCGTTTTTTTAACACGGTTTACCATATAAACTTATGTATTCACTACCAAAATTGATCCAAACTGTTTCGCCTAGTTCAACAAAAGCGCAACAAATAAAATGTGGTCGCACGAAATCCACAGAATACGTAAACAAAATAATTTCGCCGTTTGCCGCAGAAAAAATCAGCAAAATTCTTCAACAACAAAAATTTTCACTTATTATAGATGAAACTACCGATCTAACGACAGAAAAATGCCTGGCAATAATTTGCAGTTATTTCGATCCAACATCTCAAAAAATTATTGATAATTTTTTCGGCTTGTTAAGATTAAAAAAGTCTACCGCGACAGAAATTTTTGATTTATTGAAAGTACATTTTGATAAATTTAATATAAATTTTGAAAATTTAATAGGCGTCGCCAGTGATAACGCGTCAGTTATGGCAGGTAATTTTAACAGTGTAAATGCGAAAATTAAAGAAGTACAAAAAGATGTTTTCTTTTTGGGCTGTACATGCCACTCCATTTCTCTTTGCGTAAACGCCGCCTTAAAACATTTTCCCGTTTTTATTAAACAATCAAACGCGTTTATTTGGAAATTTTATAAATTTCATCGTTTTGGACAACATTAATCTAAAAGTTGATGTTAGAGATACTAACAAACATCTCCCAATTACCTCAATGTTTTTTTTTCATTTGAGGAAACATTTTTAGCAGAAAACAAATTTAAAATCGCTAGCTTTGCTGCCAAATAAAAAAACGTTTTCAACTTAATGATAGCAAATTGGAAATTTCAAAACGCTGATTAAAATTGGATCAAAGTTAAAAATTTTAAAAATAATTTAGAATTTCCTATTTGTACGTGTCGTTGCCGCACAGTAGTGCAGCAGCGGAAAAAGCCTTCACATTAAATTTAATAAAAAATAAGAAAACAGGTCATCTTGACAATAATACAATTAGTAATATGATGTTTAATAGAACATTAGTTAAAGAAAATCTGGATACAGATATATACCGGAAGAAGATTTGGGAAAATTTGCTGCGAAATTTAAATTTAAAGACGCTGCTTTTCAGCCATATTAAGTTTCATTTGTTGTATGTTTCAACTGATGAATCAAAACTGATTATATTTGTGATATGTATTATGTACTACGAAAATAATTGTGATTTTTTCAAATAAAAACCTTAAAATGATTTTATATTTTTGGTACTGGCAAATATTAGAATGTATACCAAGTTGGTACATATTTTCAAAAAAATGTATCAAATTTGCTACTAATTTCAAGTTTCCAAGTGGTAACACTGGCATGTTCCTATGGTCGCATTCTTACTTAAATTTCTTAAAGACTGACTGGTCAATGCTTATATTACAGCCCACTGACATATAAAAATTCTCCAAAGTTTACAACAAATACATTAAACAAGGGATCTAATATAATAAATGGCTAAGTTTGTCTGGCTCTGTAAAAAACGTTTATATTTAGAATCAATGGTACTCAAATTGTATGAAATATTAGTTAAATTTGTTTGGCATTCCTACTCAGTTTTTTATGCTGATTTCGAAAATCAAACCCATTTTTGCCGTAGAAGCTTCGTTCACAAGTTAGCGCATTACAAAGGTGAGTTTTAAATTTCATTCTTATTTTACCATTTCAAGGAAATATAATTGAAAAAAATGCCACCAAAAAGAAGGCTAGTATTTAGCAAAAGATAATGCTGAAAGAAAATGCAGACGAGGAAATGTGACAGATGAGCAAGTATTTCAAGAAAGAAATAATGCTTTACAAAAATGAGGAATTAAAGATTACGTTCTCTTAACTTAAGAGTTGCAGTTGAAGTTATTATTAGCCGCATTTCTTGACGCATTAGTGATCCGGATCAGATCAAAGTTTACATTGAAAACAACAACAAAAATTTAATTTTTGTTGTTGTTTTCAATGTAAACTTTGATCTGATCCGGATCACTAATGCGTCAAGAAATGCGGCTAATATCGAAAACGAAGTAGGCTCACATAATTGCGGACCATTAAGCTTAATTAGCGAATATTGCCAAGCAAAACACTTTGAAACAGAACAACCGTCTGGCAAAAAATTCACCCAGTGTTGTACAAATTGAAAGTTAAATTAAATCCAATTCCTACATCTTCTTTGTTACAACAATTAATGACATTTCAACATCATCATTCCAACAATTTTTATAAGAATATACGATCAATTAATAGTTCACTTACATTTGAGTCAATGGGAGCCAATATTGCACCTCCTCCCGGTTACTCCTTCAGAATCGACGGTTAAATATATCATAGAGCAGATGCACTTCATCCAGATAATGATGATCAAAAAAAATTTGCACAATTGTATATTCTTGATCTGATGGCAGAATTAAGTCGTTATATGGCTGACAAACACCTATTTGCTGAAGCATGTAAGATGTTATTTGAAGTGCAACAAGAATGTATTAGACATGTAGAATTGAATGGTACTGAGCCAACAACAATGGCAATAGTGTAAGATTGTAATTTAGATCAAAGACGTTATAATGCTCCAAGAGTAAATGAAGTAGCTATTGTTTTCCAAAATGCGGATGGTGAACCTCCGCTTGAAAGAGACTTGATTATCCACTGTAAAAGCACTGATCCCAATTCAGGCTAAACAGAGAATCAGTGTTGGAACCAATGGTATATCCATTACTGTTTTCATTTGGAAATCAAAGTTGGAGCATTGACCCTCTGCTTTCCTATAATCCTTTGGAAATTCATAACATAAGAAGACCAATCTCTTCAAACCCTAAAATCCGTGTAACCCAAATTCAATACTATAAGTACCGATTTTCTAAATGAAATGAATTTAATAAATTTCTTTCTGCGGGTAAATTAACACAACAGTATTGTGCTGATGCGCACGTTAATACTGAGGTGAATCAAAATACCACTTTCAAAAATACTCGGGCTTGATGGATCATTTGCAAAACCAAGCTTTGGAGGCTGAAGTTGTTCCTGGCACGTGATTTTGCCTTCGTCATTTCAAGGTAGTTCTAGAAATATGCCTGCCTTTTTTATAACTATGACAAGCAACCCTAAATGGCCAGAAATTGTTGAGAATCTCGTTAATGGATGATATAGGTAAAAAACATGTTTTGGGTACACCAGTTGCGAAAATTCATGTTATTGAGTTTCAGAATGAAGACATTGATAAATTCATTTGTGGGGAAATTCCAGATATTGAAATCAACCTGAGACTTCATGATATTATAACCAAATACGCATTGTGCATGATACTTGCGGGATTGAAAAAATGAATTCACTATGTATATGGTTAATGGTAAATGTTCAAAGGCCTTTCCGAAACCATTTCAAGAGGACACCATTGAAATTTGCAATGGTTACTCTAAATATCGACGACGAAACAACGGTTCGAGCTGTAGTTGTGCGTAATAAAACTATCGATAATTCTTGGATTGTACCATAAACTTATTGCAGTTTAAAGTACAATTACCATATTAACGTTGAAAGTTGTGCCTCTATTAACAGTGTGAAATATCTTTTTAAATTTGTTTACAAAGGTCATGAATGTCATGATTGTGCAAATGTGGTAATATGTACAAGAGAATGCTCTGAATCATGATGAAATTAAAACATTCATGGATTCGCGATATGTCGCTCCATATAAACATAAGACTTCCTGTTCATCTTCCTAATGAAGAAGACGTAAATTTCAATGAACATAACATACTACAGGTGCAAAGGATGCAACAAGAAAAAGATACAAAATTAACTGCATGGTTCAATCTGGATAGCGATTTTTGTCGCAAAAGTAAGATTGAGGATTGAAAATTTTGTAATACTAATAAAGTTAGCCGAAAGTACATACAAATATCGATAGTCTTGGCTATCTCAGTCGAAAGTTACTAGCCGACATACTTCAGCCGAAACATATATTTTAAATAAAATGAAAAATTAACAAAACAACGTGTATAAAACTTGGGTTGTTTTACACATTCGAAATTATGGGGATGCTTTGGTTATCGCATCCGGTATTGTATGATCTGTTTCGAGTTCGACGGACCAATAAATAAGTGAATAAATTAGGTGTATTTATTCACTTGAAAATAAAACAATCGCAACAACAATCTTTGATGGTTTAACTTATATTTATTTTACAAGATGTTATTGCTTGGTTGGTGGATTGACACGGCAAGGTAATTATTGGTCGGTGGTTGAATGTGAACTGAATATTTATTTTAAAACATTTATCGAAAAGTACAAAATTATGGTATATAAGCAGTACATGGAAGAATATACAAATGGTAAGGGGAAATGTTACATCTATAAAGAAACAACTTGTATAATACAATAGCTGAAATTTGGAATGTGGTAAATTGGTAATGTACTCGATAATGCAATGGTAACAAATGCAATGATAAGTTGTATGAGTACAGGAATTAATATATAGAGTATAATAGATAATAATAAAATTATATAATGCAAGAGGAAGGGATAAATACAAATACAATAACTTATCTAGAAACGTCTATGCGCGTTATATACAATAATTGGCAGACGCATAAATAATAATAACATAATATACATAAAAAGACTACAATACTATTTATCAACTCGTTGATGGCCAGGTATCATGCCAACTGGGCTACGTAATAAGAAATTGGAACTAGTTGGTCTAAACACAACGTATAAACTGGTATTTTCATGAAATGATTTGACGGCTGAATATTGGCTCATTTTGGATTGTCACTGCATACTTTAGGAATTATACTATAATTTGTATAAATTCAACCTTTAAAATGTCATGCCTGGAGGGCATTTTAATTATTGTGCCTAGCCAAAAGGTATCTCTAGAAAAATTATCAAGGCAAGTTTCATGTGGGGAGCCCGGGAAAATTCGTTTGAATGAAAGGCCCATATAAAATGTAAAAATTTGTATAAATTCAACCTTCAAAGTGTCATCTCTGTGGCACTATTCTGGTTTTCCCGGGGAATTGCGAATTGGGAATTGATTTATTGTAAGTTTTTAATGTATTTTGGTTTTCTTTTTTCCAAAGCATACTAAATTTTGGGGAAAAATAGTTCTATTTCATAGCGATTTTGTTTATTATTTTTCCCGAAAAATTTGACTGGGAATTATTTTTTCCCAAAACATGAAAAAAATACCAATCGCTCAGTATGCTTTGGAAAAAAGAAAATCAAAACACATTAAAAACTGACAATAAATCAATTCCTAATTCGCGATTCCCCGGGAAAACCAGAATAGTGCCACTGGAAACCATTTCAACTAGTGTGCCTAGTTATCCCTGCAGTAAATTCCTCCCTTTTCTAAAATAATTTTAAAGCATTTCTCTCAATTTTTTCCCGAATATAATACTAGAAGGATAAGTAAATTCCACCTTTTCCAAAATATTTTTATAGAATTTTCCTCCGTTTTCCCCGAATGTGACCCGGCTCTTTTCCAGAATATATTACTACAAAGAGCAGTAAAGTCATTCCCCATTTTCCAAAATATTTTTAAAGAAAGCCCCTCCCTCCGTTTTCCAGAAGATATCCCCTTTTTCAGAATATTTTCCACTTTCCCTTATTATGTAACTAGAAAAAATGGTGAACATCAGTTTAATATAAAATTGAACCCCTTCCACCCTTTTCAGGATTTATCTTTTTTTGTTATTTTAGGTCATTACGCGCTAGTAATATAGGAGTATAACACATATATATTTTTGATAACAATGTATTAAATCCGCTTTGATTTTTGCGTCAATGGAAATGCTCGAGTCATGCAGATGCCATACCAAAAACAGATTCTCAGAAAAAATTATGTCTGCGCACAATGTCAAAAGTTTATTTTCTGACAATTTTGATATTCTCGGGTAATTTTCTGCTCTTTCTAGTATTATATTCTGAAACATATTCTGGAAAATAATTGTGAGAAATTCTTTAAAATTATTTTGGAAAAGGGGGAATTTACTCTAGGAATAACTGATGGCTACGCACACTAGTTGAATTACTTTCCAGGCATGACACTTTAAAGGTTGAATTTATACAGATTTTTACATTTTATAATATGCTAGTCTCATGAAACTTAACTTGTAATTACCATCACAAACAGTAACAACCAAATGAGCCTGCAGTATCCAGCAATAAATTCACTATATGGAGCTTCCAGTTTATAGGTTTTTTGTCAATTTTTCATTACATAAAATGTATCTCGGTTGGTAGCTTTTGGCTGAGATAGCCAAGACACTATCTGCATTACCGATATTTTATAACTTTCGGCTAAAAACTTTCGGCTAAAAACTTTCGGCTAACTTTAACAAGGTTGTTTAGTCTAAAAATTGCTAGGGATTAATGAATGAATGTATAAAATCAGCCTATAGAGTGTTATGTCTGGAAATAGATAACATTTATGTGACTTGTCAATAGCTATCGCAGGAAAATAATTCAGTGAAATTTTCCCGTCGGAAGTCTCGGAAAATTCGATGTATTTTTTTCGTAAGCTATTATTTCAATTTGACCAGAATCCTTACATGCCACTATAGAGGCTGATTTTATACACTCATTTCTTACTTTCGACTGGAATCTTTTTTAGATTTTCCGAGATTTCCCACCGGAAACTTCAACTGATTTTTTTCCTGTGATATCTATTGATCAGTCACTTCAATAAAATTCTTCTCCATACATAACATCCTAGAAGCTGATTTTATATAAATTTTCTAACTATTTTTGGAAAATCGAATTTTCCGAGATTTCCACGGGAAGCTTGAGCTGCATTTTTTCCTGCGATAACTATTGATAAGTCAAATCAGTAAAATACATTTCCAGACATAACACTCTAGATGCTGATTTTATACAAATTTTCTAATGATTTTTGGAAAATCGGATTTTCCGAGATTTCCCACCGGAAACTTCAACGGAATATTTCTCCTGCGATAGCTGTTGATAGGTCACATCAATTTAATCCATTTCCAGTCCTAATACTATAGAGGCTGATTTTTTACAAATTTTCTAATGATTTTTGGAAAACCAGATTTTCCGAGATTTCCCACCGGAAACTTCAACTGAATTTGTTTCCTGCGATAGTGCGATAGCTATTCATAGGTCACATCAATTTAATCCATTTCCTGACCTAACACTAAGAGAGATTCAAAGGCCGATTTTATACAAATTTTCTAATGATTTTTGGAAAATCGGATTTTTCGAGATTTCCCACCGGAAAATTCAACTGAAATCTTTCTACGATAGCTATTGACAGGCCACATCAACTTATTCCATTTCCAGACCTAACACTAAGAGAGATTCAGAGGCTGATTTTATACAAATTTTCTAATAATTTTTGGAAAATCGGATTTTCCGAGATTTCCCACTGGAAACTTCAACTGAATTTTTTTCCTGCGATAGCTGTTAACAGGCCACATCAATTTAATCCATTTCCAGACAGAACACTATATACGCAGATTATTTACAAATTTTCTAATAATTTTTGGGGAAATCGGATTTCCGAGATTTCCCACGGGAAACTTCAACTGAATTTTTTCCTGCGATAGCTATTGATAGGTCACATCAATTTAATCCATTTCCAGACCTAACACTAAGAGAGATTCAGATCGGAAACTTCAACTGAATTTTTTTTCTGCGATAGCCATTGACAGGCCACATCAATTTAATCCATTTCCAGACCTAACACTCTAGAGGCTGATTTTATACAAATTGTCTAATAATTTTTGGGAAAATAGGATTTTCCGAGATTTCCCACGGGAAACTTCAACTGAATTTTTTCTGCGATAGCTATTGACAGGCCACATCAATTTAATCCATTTCCAGACCTAACACTCTCGAGGCTGATTTTTTCCAAGTTTTCTAATAATTTTTGGAAAATTGAATTTTTCCAGATTTTCCACCGGAAACTTCAACTGAAGTTTGTTCCTGCGATAGCTATTGATAGGTCACATCAATTTATTCCATTTCCTGACCTAACACTAAGAGAGATTCAGAGGCCGATTTTATACAAATTTTCTAATAATTTTTGGAAAAAAATAGATTTAATAGATTTCCCACCGGGAACTACAATTGAATTTTCCAGGCCACATCAATTTACAGGCCACATCAATTTAATCCATTTCGAGACAAAACACTCTAGAGGCTGATTTTATTTTAGTTAAAATATTTTTGTGAGTTTCGTGAGTATTCCATAATTTTCCACGAGGAACTGGAGCCAGGTTTTGCCATATAAGAATATTAAGAACGGTCTTCAATGCTGTTCATTCATCCTGAGTAATTTTTAGGCTAAATACTACCGATTGATATCGACTTCATTTTTTATTTTCATCTGGGATAACACAATCTGCATTATCGGTTTTGACTTTTGGCTGTAAACTTCCGGCTGGAGTAATGTAATCTGCATTATCGACTTTTTACTTTCGGCTAATTTTAACAGTATCTTCCCTATTAATTGAACACTTAAACTGCATAATAGACCTTTCTGCTTTGCCAACTATTATTACAAAATGTTTAAAATAATTTATTCCAACGGTTAATTTTAAATATTTTATAGATAATCTTTATACATTTTGGTATTATTTTAATACCTATTTTAAAGATAAATTTCAAGTATTAAAGGAATACAATTAAAGTATTGACCAAAATTAATACCAAACAAGTATTAAAGTTACCCAATTTTTTTCTCAGTGTGGTAATTAAAAAATGATTTGTCCTCTTGATAATAAATAAATAAAAAAAAATACTGCCGGCTATCCACACATCTATCACAAATGGAAATATTTATTCGTTGTCAGTATACTAATGTTAGTAGACAATTTCGGGTTTCTCCAGGCAAGCGACGCATAATTCATAACGCTAATGCTACCCCAGCTCCGTGCACTTTCGATTAAAAGCATCAGAAACCTACATAATCGTAATCGCATCTATGAAACGCATCAGGTCTATAGGTTTTATCTTTGCTCAGAGATAGCAACATAAACCGGGCTACCTTTCTTATTATTGAACTATTTTCCCGACATATTTTAATAAGCAACTTAGTATAATACTGTTTGGATTTAGTTTTGAATTTAAATCATATTTCCAACCAAAATTTTTCACCTATTAATAAAACGAGCTATAATCAAAATAATATCTCGCTGAAAATTCCTATTCTTACATTTCCGAGTAAATACAACAACAAATTCATTTTTTGTTGTTGTTTTACTCGAGAATGAAGGAATAGGAATTTTCAACGAGATATTATTTTAACTATTCCTAGGCTTGACAAACTTTTCTCTTTTCAGTAATAAAATAACTTCTTCTAATCTAATTGCATTTCCAATGTTTTATAACAAAAAAAAAACGGAAATAAATCCATTACTGTTCTAAAACTCAATTCCACACCCTCCAATATTTCCATTTAGCAACATTTCTCATTCGAATCTTCTTTTCTTCGATTCCTAGTATAATTTATTTAATCTGGTTATCCCATTTTTTTCGGTTGTTTATTTATTTGTGATTTGTAGGTTATTTGGCCAATCGTCTGTAAACTATAAATTTTAAAATACACATTAAGAAAAAAAGCGCACGCAGAAATAAAAGCAAAACGCGATTGGATATAACTAAACATAAATAGATAGTTTTGATTCAATACCGTCAAACAGGACTTCAAAATGCCAGCGTACAAAAAATAGTCAAGATCAAAAAAAAAATATTGACCTTCACTCCGGACATTTACCTACCTTCATTTTTTTGTTGGTATATAATTTATTATATATGTATACAAAAGTTAAAAAAGCAATATAACAAAACTATGCATCAATCAACAAATTTTGCTAAATTATTGTATCTGCATATTCCTATAACTATAAAATTCTAAATCAACAACATCTTTCTCCTGAAGATGAACCGGCATGTAAATAAACACTATTCAGCCAGCAAACAATAATAAAATTATCATTATAACTATTCCCAAACTAGAAAAACTAAATCTAAAAAAAAAGTATTATTACGAGTATATAGCAAAAACCACTTACGTAATTATAAATTAGAAAAAATAAAAAAAAAATCCAAATATGAATTTATTTAGCTTATGCGCAAATATATAATTTTTTGCTGCTCATTCTGCTATTTAGAATGTATTTTTTAGAAAAAAAACAAAAAAAAAAAAAATTCGCAAAACAGCATATCCTTGAACTGGGTCAACAACACATAAGATTCTATTGCACTCTTATAAATAAATACACGAGTTGCTCGCCCCAAAATTGTAATTCTTTCTCATTCAATATACTGCTGTGAATATTAGGCGCACACACATAAATAACACATATCCATCTAACTCTTCTCATTTTGTTTAGCTATTCCATATCGGTGTATATGTTTAGGATGGATGACTATGTGACTGTATATTATAAATGAACATATCCAAAAATAAATAATGAATAATCTAAACAACAAAAAAAAAAAAAATTGTTTAGGTTTTTTTTTTTTTTTTGCGTTAGATTTGGGGTGTGCTTTAGTATGGCAAAAATGTGCATCGGTCAAGGTTAATTGCGTACGATAAGAAAATCGAGAAATTTTCCGTTCAAAACACTAAATACGCCAATGGGCAATTAACCAGATATCGGCACGTAAATCAGCAAAAAATTTTAAAAGTTTAATGTACGCATTTTGGCACGTAATATACTTTTATCACCAAGTGTATACGATTGCAAATTATTATAATACGCATACTGTTTAGAATATAATTTTGGCAAATGATATACATAGAAAAGAATAAAAAAAAATGCGCGAATTTATTTCACGAGTCTTATTAATATATGTAGATATTGATACAATGTATGCGAATGATTTGATTGGTTGATTTATATTTGCATTCTTATCTAACTAATTGTGGAACCAAATATTTTGAGTGGTTTAACTCGCATTGATAAGTGTATGGACTGTATTATATACTCTTGTGTACATTACATACTTATATTGTATACAACATTTTTTCGTTTAACCGGTTTTTTTTGATTACCGGTACGTACGGTTTCCAACTTTTCAAATTGCTGGGCAAAATATATTTGCCTGTTCCAACTCCCATTTCAATAGTCGTAACACCGTTTCCAGAATAGAGTAACTCCTTTTTAGGTATTAAAATGACATAGAAATAGAATTTTACCGACCAAACGACGCAGTGGTATAAGCTGTGGCGATTGGATCGGGAGGTACCGGGTTCGAATCCCTATAGGGGAGGGATACAAAAAGGATTTTTTAACGATTAGGGGTTGGGTACGTAAACCCCAATTCCAAAATCCCGTTTAAAAATCCCGTATTCTATCAGAAAACATCAGCTTAGGCTAGATTAAAAATCGTCCGATTTTTTTAGGATCTGGGGGAAAAATTCATTTTCAGGCGAACCTCTGGATGAGCAACCAGGGAGTGTGGTGCTCCTTAATTCGACTACCCTCTTAAATACCCTAGACCCTCGCCACTGTATCCCTTGTCCCCTTGGTACCACCGTCACATATTGCTTCAGGAGGGAATTTATCTTGCGCTGTTACTCTAGTATGTCGGTTCGACTCGAGGATAAACTTAATACAATTGTCCGGGCTTTCTTTCTCTCACTGCTTTCAAACATTTTTTTCCTCGGAACGTCGAATCTGGAACAAAGGCATAGTACAACCTAACACAATTTGGGCATTCTAGGCTGTTTTCAAATTTAAACCTGCACAAATATGCTCGAAACCATCTGTGTTCCGTAAGGAACTGGGTGAGCTTAAAGTCGACCTCCCCGTGATTAAACCGTCAGTCATCATGCTGTATCTCTGACTGTATTTCTTGTGGTATTTCGTAGTAAACTTCTGTTTAGCATATTTGTCTTAGCGTACAAAGTTTGCCTCTGCATTCCTAACAGATCAATAGGCGGCATTCCAGTCACAACACAAGTAGCATCATTAGAGACCATACGAAATATACTGATATCTCTTAAAGCGCATCTTCTATATATCGCGCATATTCTACCTCTTATAGCTTGAGTTTGTTGCTCTGGTAGATTGGACCACCTCTTCTTTAACCTTCGCAACAATCACTATCGCAATGTCGTCAACAAATCCTACGATTAGCGCTTCTTTCGGTAAAGCAAGTCTGGGTACACCGTCGTACAGGACATTCCACAGCGTCCGTCCCCAAACGGAACTCTGAGGTACGCCACCTAAAATTTCGTAATCGAAATTGGCCCATCGTCTGTGCTATATTTCAGTACTCTATTCCTGAAATAGTCCCTAACAATTCTCTGTATGTACATAGATGGGACGTTCATCATTTTCAAGGCTAAAAATATTTCTATTTTTTTTTTATTTATTTATTTATTTATTTGTTTACTAAAATTTTGGAACGCCTTATTTTGAGCAAGAGCTCATTCACAATAAGGCGTCAGTGTTCAAAAACAAAATTAGGTAATTATAAAACTTCTGCATAAACGTAAACCAGCAGCTACGGCACATCCACATAACTTCTTCGGGTAATGTTGGTTGGTAGCTTCGATCTCATAATCTTATGTTTCTTCTTTGCAGTTTTGCTGGATTGCATGAGAAGAGTTTGAAGAATTTGTCATTACGGGCCATGCAGGAAAGGCCGAAAGTGGAACGGCCTGTAGTTAAGGCATTTTGTGACAGAGCTTTCCATATTTTAGGTTTTTAAAATTTTAACGATAGATTATAATTTTTTGAAATAAAAAAACTAAAAACAATACGTTATTTCTTTCCAATTGGTAGTATTGAATGCGTTTTTAACGCCGAATGTAAGATCGACTCTTCCTAAAGTCAAACTGTTTATCCAAACTCCCACCAACTTCTAACATATTTGAATCAAGCTACATAAATAACAAATAATACGTTCAAACACCTCCCCCATCTCATCGAGAAGACATATAGGGCGGAAAACTGATGGTAGATCGAGTGGCTTACTTGGTTTAGGAATCAGTACCAGGTTTTGTAGTTTCCACTGGTTCGGGAATATACCTTCGCTCAGGCATTTGTTATGTACCTCGAGGAATATTTTTGTTTAGGCGATAATTGCCACCTTTACTGTCATTTTGGTATTATATTTGGAGCTGGGGCCTTATTAAATCCAATCCTACCACAAGCCACATTCAGCTCTGCTAAGGAGATTGCTGGCACTGTTTCATTTTGAGATCTTTGTTTGATTTCTGGGATCTCTTCGACTTGTTGCGGAAAAATACTGTAAACAGTTTCATTCACTGTTTTGGTACAGGTTGGAGCTTTTTTTATGAACATCTACATAAGCTTGCCCATGCAATCTCCCCGCACAGCTCCCCAAAACAGCGCCGCTTGCTTTCACGAATGGCCTTTCTAAGCCTCCTGTGAGCTTCACGCACGAAATTCGGTTTGGAGGCCAATGGAACTAGAAGTGCGCTTTCCTCGCTGGAATTTCCGCCGAACACTATGGCGGGTCTTGAAAGCTTGCTCTTTTTTGTCGGTCCACTAGTAAAGTGGGGAACGACAGCGATCTACTAATCTTCTTGTCATTGTTGCATCACAGGCTTTTATAATGCCAATTGTTATTTGACACACCTTCTTGGTAATAGATCCAAGCGGTTTGATATCCTCGATCATCAGTTGAATGATTCTTGGTAGAAAGACGTTGACTTCTATAAAGCAAAGTTCCTGGTCTGTTTTCGCGGTTTGCCTTTCAAGGTATTTAGTTAGTTTAAATGTGATTGCTTGGTGGTCGCTTTGAGTATAATGCTTGCTGACTTCCTAGCGGGCCTCTCTTGAGAGAAGGCATGCTCTGATAAAGGTAAGGTCTTCCGCCGATCCGACTCCGACCCTGCGGAACGTGAAAACATTTCTTACATTACCAAGCACGACATGGGAAAACCTACATCAGAAGCTGCTCCCTTCGGTTTGTACTTTGACATCTCCATTCGATCACCCGGGCATTAAAATCACCGGCAATAGTGACAGGCTAGCGTTTTTGAGTATTACTTACGAGACAAAAATATCATAGCACATGATTTTGTCCGCATTTAATGCAAACCTTGGATTTATTCGCCGTACTTTTACATTCTTCGGCTGTGTTTTCAAAGTTAAAGCATCGAAAGCACCTAACTGGTAATCTTGGTTTCTCCCTGATGCGGCGAACTACCCAGCCAGTGCGACGGGTAAAGCCGCTTCAGCTGTGCGTGCTTGTACCACAATATGCTTCTCTAGGGGATTTCACTATACGTCTACCTCAAAATCAGAGAATCCTTCAAATTTACTAATAAATACCTACTAATAATTAAATAAATACTCCTGGTGGATCTCCCCTTTGGTTGTGATCTCTTTGAGTCAATGCTTTGACTTGAAAGTTTTCCCCGATAGTGTAGCACCATGCGAAGATTTAAATGCCGCTGTTTGTGTTGTTTTAGCTTCTGTTAATTGAAGAAGCATTTCACCTTTGGCTGTTTTCATTATCGGGCTACGTTGTTTCCAAGTTCCTTGAGGCCAGCGTCGCCTTTAGTCCTTTTAAGAATATCTGCGTGGGTCATATTCTAACCTTTAATAATGAAGATTGCATCTGGCCGAGATGACTTTTCTTTACGTTTTGAGATTCTCTTTTCTTTCTTCACCTGAAGCCAGGGAGTTCCCCCTCTGGTTCCTCCTCGCTCACTTTTTTTCTGTGGGCCTCCTGAATGGGGACGCGATGAATCTTGAGCCATTGTTTTGATTCCCTTTGCTTTTTCCTCTTCTTCTGAGTTGAGATTGCCGACCATCGTATCCATTTCTACTGCTAGGGAAGTCAGCTTTGTAGTGCTAGTTTCATCACGTTCTATGACGTAGAAAGTGCTGACTTTAGGAGATGTTTGCGTTATTTGCGTGGTCTTACTCTACCGTTCTGCTTCTGTCTTGCTCTCTATCTTACCCTTTTCAATAATGCTTTCATCTGCAGTCGCTGGAACTCGAACTTTGGGAGCCTACTTGTCCACTCCCTTAAACCGCCGATATTGGGGTTCCGAATCCCTACACCGTAAGATTGTTTTGTACGATGTACTCCATTACGTAATCTATTTTTGGGTTCTTTCCCTTGTCAGTTTATACCTACAGCAAATTTTGAATGCAGCCGCTCTTAACATGGAGAACAAAAGTTGACCAGAGAGCCGTCCAATATTGAAAAAACGCTTCTGGGTCTGGTGGGTGTGTTTGTGTATGTGTGTGTAATTGATTATAGGTGTGTGTGTTTTTTCGTGGAGAGAAGATATCTTCAAAAGATTTTACGTGTGAATAACTACTAGCCATGTAATACTCTTCTCTCCAATATCCAGGTATACCTACGCCCCCGAGAAACCATCACTAGACATTTTCTACCCCTCGACGATTGGGTTAGATGGGTTACCGCACCTCTCCCTTTCGAGCCTACTAAGCTACACTCTACAAATGCTTCCTCTGACAGCGATCCACATCTCTTCGGATTCTAAAAACGTGTGTGTATCTGTGTGCGTTTGATACATCTTCAAATTATTCTATCAGAAATAGCTACGTGTAGAATGGTGGTTTGTAGGGTCAAAGTACAAAACCTCTTTTAGGTCGAAGTGCGAGGTGGCTGGCACGTACGTGGCCCTTCCTTCAATAATAATAATACACGGAAAAAAATAAACTGGTCATCAGCTAAGAAAACGGACTTTTAATTCAAGAAAATGTACTTTTTCTTGATTTAAAAGCTAATTTTCTTATTTCTTTCGAGTTTTCCTTCATTTCAAGAAACACAATTCTTACATGAAGAAAAACTCGAAAGAAATAAGAAAATTAGCTTTTAAATCAAGAAAAGGTACATTTTCTTGAATTAAAAGTCCGTTTTCTTAGCTGAGGTTCAGTTTATTTTTTTCCGTGTAATAATACAGGTAGAATGGTACAAGCATCGCTTGAATGCAGGATCCTACTTATCGAGCAAACCAGCATAAAAAGCAAAAATTATACAAGGTGCTTGGAGCAGAAATAATGAAAAAGGTTAAACGAAATAAATATTCCGGCACACAGCTGTATTTAGAGGGCAATTGTGCAACTTTGAATAAAAAAAGAGTTTCAAAATTGAAAATTGATTTTAATGGGAAAAGTCTTCAGTCTAAATGTTTTTTCTGAAATAACGTACTGCGGTTGATGGATGGTAAACCAAGGTGTAAATTTTCCTACCGAATTTTTGAATTTGTTGAATGTGGCTGAAGGAATACCATTGTACTGTCTTAAACGGGAAGTTGCAAAATTGTGCAATGGCATCAAACATCCGCAAAATAACATCATCGAGGCGAGTACAATAAAAGGCAAAGAAAAGGGGATAACGGTATTTTTTACCGCGAATACCTTTAATTTCGACCGAATTGCCTGTATGATCATCAATAAATCACAAGGCCAAATATTTCGATATTGTGGCGTCAACTCGAATGAATCGTGTTACTTACATGGCCAATTACATATATGTATGTAGCATGCTCACGAGTTGGATCGTTTGAAAATTTATTCATTTACAACTCGAACAACAAAACTTCGAACTGCGAATAAGCAAGAGTTGTACCGAAAAATTGTAGCAAGAAACTTCAAACCTCAAAGATTAAATAGCTTTTGAGTCCGATTTGATGGAATTGATTTCTCAATTGATTTTGAAAGGCGGAGTTTTCGGCTTGGCAAACGTTTTGTTTCATTTCAATTAAAAGTTGTTCAGTTGATCAGTTTTATCTTTACCCTTTTAACACAGGGAAACTAAATTGTCCATAAAATATCTACAAAGAAGGATGACTCACAATCCTCCTTAGTAGATGAGGATGCTTTAACGTGAACTGGTTATTGTTAGCAATGTTTAGTGTCGCAGTCTAATTGCACGAAAAGCAGCTCTGCCGGGACATACAACTAGTTTTATATAAACGTTAAATTAACAATGCTCATGCCATGTTAGTTGTCGATCCTCATTTCAGGAACGGCTCTAAGGATTTTGATAAAAATTGATGACGGAAGAAGCCGGCCAGACAAAAAAAAAACTTTTAAGGGGTCTTACTTTGGGACCCAGTTTCCTTTTTTCTAAATTATTTTTCTAATTATTGTTGTTGCGTTGTTTTCTGTTTATTTCTTGTTTTGTGGCTTTTGTTATTTTTATGGGATTACAAAATTAGTTCCGGATATGGCTGGGGGGGGGGGGGGGGTTCTGAAATTGATTAAAGCTAAGCCATTTCTCAATCGATTTGGATCAAACTAGGCTTGTACGATGACAATACGATTACAAAATGGGTTCTGAATGTGTTTCTGGAAAATGGCCAATTTAAATGGAACCAAGCATGTGTTCTGGGACATGTCCTTACCCGATTGAGATGAGACACAGGCTAATTTGAATGAAACTAAGCAATTTCTTAACCAATTGGGATGAAATTCGGCTTTTATGATAAGATTGGAATTTCAGTATGTGTTCCGGTTATGGTTCTGGCAAATGGCTAATTTTAATGAAATTAAGCGATTTCAACCGGATGTTATTCTAGAAAATTACCAATTTGAATGGAATCAAGAGGAATGGAACCCACTGATTCTGATGAAATGCGGTTTGTGCGATGAAAATGGCCAATTTCAATAAAACAAGTCATGGGTTCTAGAAATGAGAAATTTCAACACAAAACACGATTCCAACAATTTGAATAGAACTAAATCATTTCGCAACTGATTGTTATGAAACTATGTGAATGGAACTAAGCAATTTCTCAACCGATTAGGATGAAACTCAGTTTGAATGATGAAAATGGGATTGCAATAAAATTTGGTTTCGGATTTGGTTCTGAAATGTCCAATTTGAATTTTATACAAAGCCATTTTGCTTGCGATGAATTTTGAAACTGATTGCGATGAAACCAGTTTGCACGATGAAAATGAATGTGGTTCTGGAAAATGGTCAAATTGAATGAAGCTAAGCCAATTCCTCAACCTTTTGGGATGAAACTCGTTCTATATGTTGAAAATGGCTAATTCGAATGGAATAAGGAATGTGTTCTGAAAAATGGTCAATTTTAATGGAACTAAACAATTTCTTAACAATTGAGATGAAAGTTGACTTTTATGATAAGATTTGAATTCCAATATGTGTCCCGGTTGAATGGGATCAAACTCGGCTTGTATTATGAATGAAAATAGGACTCCAATATGAGTACCTGACATGGTTCCGGAAAATTGCCAATTTGAATGGAACTAAGCCATTTATCAACAGATTCGTATGAAACTCGGTTTGTACGATGAAAATGGCCAACAAGTTAAGTTCAAAATCGGAGTCAGATTGTTAGAATAGACGAAACTTTAAGTAACCCAGGTGCTGTCAAGTGACCCAAGGATCTGTTTTGGGTTCAATATTATTTTTGATTTATTTTAATTCTATTTTTGATGTTGATATCATAGGATATCTCACTGATTTTGCTAATGATTTGACCCTTTATTACGCTACGTCTATGATTGGTAGTACTTGGGCCATTAGTCATATTCTTGAAAAGGATCTGGACAATCTAAGTTAATCAATCTAAATTTTGGGCGAAGGGATACCGTTTCTCAAGCGCACCGACAAACGTATCACATATACATATGTACATGTGATACTAACAAAATTAAAAGTCTCAGCACGACTTGGAAAACCTGGAACAATACTTTTTACTCGTTCTAGTTGTATGTTAAATATACGGGTTAAATAAAAATAATATGAGCCTGCCAATTGTTATGATATTGTTGATCATTTTTTAACAAATACAGGTAATGAATTCGGTGCTCGTAGCGTTGTATTTCATATGGCGTTTTGTTTGAATTAATTCTTACATTTTAGGAAGTTGGGCATTTTTGTATTCCCGAATACAATGCCTAGGCGCTTTTTTCGGGGGAAGACGGTAGGCGAAAAAAAATGATTTTCTAATTTTTCTGTGTCATTTGAATCCCACTTAAGCAAATATCGACAATAATTATTATTGACAATGTGCATGCCACGGCCAATTACAATTTTTTAATTTATTTATTTAATATTTGTTACCAATTTATCATTTCTGTCGCTCAACATGTTTATTTCTATGCACAATTTATTGTGTTCCCTTCCAATAGTTCCAATGCTGCCAAATTATTATTTTTTGTTTCAAAAAAGTATTTTTTAGGATGGCGAGAAATGTTTATTTGTTGCTCATTAAATTGTGCTCTTTTATTTATTTTTTGTATCTCGTGCCCGTTTATTGCCGGCCAATTGATTTGAATGCTTTTAAATGAACGAACAAGCATTTAGCAGGATCTTCCGTAATTCGAAGAATTTTTGACGCCGGGCCCACCGTTCACCTATTTTTACATTTACTTGGAAGGATTGGATAGGATTGTTAGTATAGGATTGAGATCGACCCGGTTACAAACACCTTGGCGGTCAATTGTTAGTAGTTACATTATTTTTAGTTACATACATTTTTTCTAAAACCTGCTTACCGTCCTTGGCATCTGGAGATTTCCTCCAGATTTAGTGGACTGTATTTTAAACGAAAAAAAAAGATTCCTCTACGAGGTTTAGTTTTTTATTATTTTATTTATTTTGTTTTTCTTTCTGTGACTCCTCGATACAAAGTATAACAACTAACTTATTATAAAATTAAAACAAAGAATGTGCATCAAAGAAATAGGCAAAACGACCCAACGCTTCTCGTTGAATCGTCATTGAAATGAATAAAAGGTACGGAAGCGTTGGTAGATTTTCCTTTACAATAGTATATGAATGAGCAATATTTTTTATTCTATTACAATTTAAACAGCATCCTAAAGTCAATGTTAATTAGTTATCAATTACTTCTTATATATTTCCCACCACCTTACTTCCTTCGGCCGTTTTTAATTGCTTGCTTGATTTTTAAATAACTCATCATATTCTCAACCAATTAAACACATAGGTGTGTTGACAAACCTGTTATAAATTAATCTTTAGGTACTACACAATCTTAATGTTAATATTAGTGTCTATTTCTCTTGGCTGCTTCAGATTCCTGAATCTGTCTCAGGTAATTTGCTGTTGCAGTATGATTGAGAGCTGTCTAAATCTAATTATGTAATTTATTAGACTAACAACTGCATTCTGAAATAACGTTTATTAGTTTACTGGGCCAGATTTCTGTGCAATTCTGAAAATCGTAATCATTGTTAATTTATATTTCACTTAAACTTATAAAATATAGGGTTTTCCAATAGGAATGATATACTATTTAAAAATTAAAAAAAAACACATAAATTATTCAGTAAGCCCAAAATTTTTTTTTATTTGAAAGGTTAAACTATGCCATTATGTATGGAAAATAACCTCTGTTGTGAATGAACCCTTGCTCAAAACAGAATGTATCGAAACTTGTATCAAAATTATGTATTTAAATTTAAGTTAATAAAATAAATAAAAAAATAAAGGAAATACATTTTAGGAATACAATTCAATTTAAACTATTTTATTAATTTCGGTCATTATAAGATCTTTGACGTATCCTTTTTAAATGTAGATTTCGTGTGGCGAATCGTAACCGTCGGTCGGAACTAATTGTATTATTTGATTCGAAAATAATGACATAATGTAGATTTTATTATAACTTTCGTTTTGATAATGCCATTGTCAGTAACTTTTATTTTGCAGAAGTGGGATGTAATGTTGTCTGAAATATTCACACTTGGAAAAAAATAATTTTATTAATTTTTTTTTTTATCATAAAAATTATGTAATGCTAACCGGCACAATCAAAATTTTCAAGTCCTGGGATTTTTCAAGATCTTCGCGTATTTCGTCATCTATTTCGTTTCGATAAGATATAAGTCAATGTCTTCTTCTGCATCGCTTTCATTTTGTATGCTCTGAATTTCGTGTAATAGGACTCTATTCATTTGAAATACAATTTCATAATTCTATGCCTTGTCAGATTCCTGTAACAAGGAATCCCAGCTTAAACGCATACTGAATTGCAAGATATTTAGCTGTATTAAGTGTGTTTGAAATTTCAGTATCTGATGGTAAATACTTGGAAGCTGGATTACCACCAATATAATCGTTAGAAAATGTTTTGTGACGCTTTCGGAATGAATAATTCGCGGAAGAAAGCTTATTCTTTATTTCATCTTGAATGTCACCCCTCTTTATTCGAAATAAAACATCCCTCAGACTGAAATTTACTGCTGTATTCTGAGTGGTTGTCATGGACCTTAAAGTTCTAAAAAAATGTTCACATGTTTGACTACTAAATAACCATGGTTTAAAAATATCTGGTAGATTGTTCCTTCTTAAAAGTGATATAACATTAATAAGTGCATGACCATTTAACTCTATATATTATAAACATTCGATGTTACCAAATTATCCATACTGTAGGTTTTGGTTATTGATTATCTAATTTTTCCAAATTCTTAATAAAAATATTACATACCAAATTAGATGGATTCTTTGTAGGGGTACAGTTACGCTATAATTCATTAATTTAAGAAATTCGATTGTGCCCTCCCTCTGATTGTGCAACATTTTTCGATAACTCACGAACAATTTGTGATACAAGATTTTTAACCGCCTGAAAATTCATTTTGTCTGTCCTGTTTATATCCGTAGAATTTAACAGATGTTTATCTTTTGAAACATTATTTATTCGATTTCTCAAATGTTGTGGTGATATTATAAATTCCCCTAAAACCAACTTTTTGTTTTCATTTAAAAGCCTTGCGCGCATTTTTGTTCCAATATGAACTGCATCTTGGATATATTGCGTTTCAGCTCCAAAATCACATTTAAAAAATTCTTTCCAGTCCCTGTTTTCTGGTTCTAAGTGGTTAGAATTAGTTGGCAGATTGGCGTTCAGTTTCATAGCACGAAGTAAACGAGTATCACCATCTGATGAAATACCTGTGGATTATTATTATACATATTTTAAATAAAATTGTTAATAAAAAAATCCTTACCCAAAATATCAATGTTACATTTCTTCAGTTCTTGACTTAAGAATCTCCAACGTTTTATTACATCAGTCGTACAGAATTTATTATTTATACCATAAACCAACAAGTAAAAGGTAGGACCGTCTTCCATTGAATTCTTACTAAATGTTTGAACAATCATCACATTTACAAAAGTTGAATATTCTTGAGTTTGAAAACATTTTATAAATTTGTAAAGCCGAATTAGCAGGAAATGATAGTGGCACAGGAATTCATTTATAGCTGTCAATAGGAAGAACAAACCCAATTATTTGATTTGATCCAGGAGAATACTCTAGTTTCTCCACAATTTTTGTAGCATCTTCACACATCTTCACTGTGCTACATTTATATTTTCCGATCTCTTTATTTTATGGCCTAAGCCTGTCCCTGAGGAAGATATACAAATACTCATTAAATTTCGGAAAAATTAAATAAACAACACGTTCCAAAATCTTACCTCTATTATGCATCTTTTCTATAGGATTTTTAGTAAGACTCCTTGCGACATGACATTTTTTATGATTAGAATAATCAAGATTTTTCTGACTAAATTTTTGGCAGAAATAAACCAAACTTTTTCTATTATCAAATTTCTCAAACTTCTTAAAAAAAATTTAAACCCACTATACATTTTAAATTCACTGTTTTTAAAATCAATCGAAAAACTAGAATTTTCTTCCAACTTTAATTTGCTATTAGTAGGTTGATTTGAGTTTATCGTGTTGCAAATTGACTTCCCATAGTTCTCCATTTCTTCAATTATCATCTAATGATTGTAAAACGATGAAGCTTGTGCATTCGTTTTCCGCCATAATTACTTTTAAATAGTCTGGTAAGAGATACCCACTTCTTTTTCGATAACCGCCAAAAAATGTAATTACTGTTGTCGGCCATATTGATTTTAATTTAATTCTGATCCACGTGACTGACTAGTTTAAATTAAAAATATTCAATGCACTACATAAAAACAACTGCAGCAGTTCCAGTATCCTGATTCGGGCTCGTACAACATACTGCAGCAGTTCCAGTATCCTGATTCGGGCTCGATTAATTTGTTTCACTCTCCCATTGTAAATATGACTATTTGTTTTACCCAATTTGCCACTTACTGAAAACTAATTTTCCTCATAATATCTGGGCTCCATGTGGCAATTTGCACAATTTTCTTGTGTATAATAATTTAGAAATAAAAATATTTAAAAAATAAATTACAGAGGAAAAAAAGGAAAAAAAAATCGTCCAACTGACGTGAGGGCCAAAGCCAACCGATCGCCCCGTTTATTGCCAGCCAATGAATTTTAATAATTTTTTGTTTTGTTACGATTTCAGCGTTTTTAAAGTAAAAACTTCAATAGGAACTAATTTACCGTATCAAAAAAGGCAAGGAAAAATAAATTTCAAAACTGCTATAAATAGGAAAAATAAAATTCCTATTAAGGCTTGCCAGAATGAGCATTTGGGGGAAAAAATAAAACTGCTATGAAAATGTCAATTTTTTTTCGTTTTCCTTTTCCTAAATAAAACCAGAATACACCCGCTGGAAGATTTATTTATTTAATTTTTTAAAGCTGGAAACATCCGAATTTATTTCACAAAAGTTTATGTTTAACTATTTTGTCGCAAAGACCTTTTGACCCAGCAGGTCGCCTCAAAGTGTTGTCACCAAAACTAATACTTTTATCAGGCGTTCACCAAATTTCCGAACAACCATAAATCTCGTGCGCGGAAAAGCAACGTTTTTCGATCTTAGAGTGTAGTTTAATTTTGAAAACAAAAAAAAAAGTTCGACGATACTCAAATAATTTTATTATTATTTGCTGTGCTAAATTCTAAAATCTCACAACGCAACCAGTATCTAAATAATTTAAAATTTCGCAAAAAAGTATTTTTTTGCGAGTCCGTCCTTCACCTTCATTCATAAGAAAGAAAAAACGACAAAGTAACTTATATCACCAACTATTGTATAAAATTGCAAACTTTTGATTATGTAAATAACAATTTACGCATACTGTTTAGAATTCTCGCATAAAATATAAAAACAAAAAAAAAATGTGCGGTTTATTTTTGCAAAATAAGAACACGCAAAAACAAAATTGCAAAAAATTAGAGAGAGATACAGGCAGAGAGCGAGCGTGGTACGGTACAATGAGAAAATTAATAATATTGTTGATTTGCAATAAATTTTTTTTGTTAATTTTTGTGCGAATTTGCAATTTTTTTTATTTTTTTTTTTTTTTTTTTTTGGAAGTTTTTGTTTGGTTAGAGTGAGAAGAGAAGGTCACTTCTTCAGTTGGTTTTTTTGGTGAATTATTATTTGTGTAATATTGTTATTGTTATCGTTGTCGTTGTTTTTGATATTTTTAGAATTGAATTAGATGCGAGCTGCTTTAATACGGATGAAAACGAAAATATCTATCTGATTGCATCGCTCGCCTATACTTAAGTACATAGTTGCTTAATTGGTTTGTTGTTAATTTTGTTTAGCGTTGTTTGTCCACACGAATTTAATGCGAATTATTCTTTTAAGTGTGTTTGTATGTGTGTAATAGGTGTTAATGAGTTTTTAGTGCTGCACTCAAGCATTTATAAGTGACGCATACTTCTATACGCATGTCGAAATGTTAGCAATTTTTGATCTTGATGAATTATGCCAACGCAATTCTATGCCTAAATAAATTATTTACTGTACTTTGGAATCTAGGTTAATGTAAAAATAGTTTTTTAAAAAAAATATTTTTGGTATTGATGACACAAAGTGCGTGGAGGAGAAATTATTTTTGACTACAAGCGTACATGTTTAGAGATATTAATCCACATGCATGGATAGTTTATTTGTTTTACAGTTTCAAATGAACTTTGTCTACATTAAGAAATCCGGTTATTTCGCAAATGGTACACAATTCACACTCTTTATTCTAAAAATTATCACAAATGGTGGAGGGATAATTAGTAACAATTATGTACTATATAATACAATGTAGTACGGTGATAAAACCTCAGCGGAGTTGTAATTTAGAATTCAATCATACTTTTGGAATCAAAACCTCGAGAAGATGAGTATCGACAAACGTGGAATTGGATTGCAGCCAGTTAGTTATCAATGATTTGATAGGCTACAATTTGAGTTTTTACACATAACGGTGTTTGTGTTTACATTCAATTTGTATTAACCTGCAACATAATCAGAACCAACATATTAAGTTCGCTCGGCCTTTATTTTTGTTATAAAACCTTAACTGAATGTATATCGCTCTTGTTTAAAAAAAAAAAAATCGTCGAAAACCATCTAAAAAGCCGTGCCTACCACTTGCTTTGCGAGGTAGTACTTAATCTTGGATCACGATTGGCTTATAGATAAATACTTATTTGAATACTGTAGTGTTTGTTACCTATTCTCGTAATATTGTTTCCAGTCCTCTGATTTTTTTTTGTAAGTTTTACTATCAAAGTGGCCAGTGCATATGTACTTATCCCATTTTTTTTTTTATTTTTTTTTCTAATTTCAAGGTTTAAGGCCCGTTGCACATTTCAGCTAAGCTAAGCGAGAAATGTAATTTTCGTTTGCTTTGTTAGCTCGCTTAGCTCAACCCTTTGCACTTTCCAGCTGATAACTAGCCTTATACAAACATACACTTCTGATTTTATATCTTCCCATTAAAATTTTTTATTTTCAACAGGGGGATAAGAATTTAGCTCACATCGCTTAGCTTGGCTTAGCTGAAATGTACAACGGGCCTAAGGCTGCGGCCAGAGTGCGCGCGATAAGCGATGCGAGGCGAGAAGCGATGCGAGAAGCGATGACGTGCAACAAAACTGCACACGTATATTTAAATAGAACTGTCCGCAGTTAAAGCGATGCGAGGTGCGAGTGAATGCGAGTTTCAAAGCGAGAAGCGAGAAAACTAAACATGTTGAGTTTTGTCGCTCGTTCTCGCACGATTTTATGTAAATTTGCATACTGTTCTATAATTGTGTGCATTATTTTTTATTTTTTTATTATTTTAAAAGTTTTAGAGAAGTTTTACTAATAATAATAAATATTAATAACAGTAATATTATTAATATGTAATAGATAATTAAATAAAAAATTAATAAATATTTGAATTTGAAGTTAATATTTTGTAAATTAAAGACAAATCTTTCTATAATGATGATAGAAAAATATTTAATAATTAAAATACAAATACAAGGTACAGAAATTCAAAATATTTTCATATTTTAAAAGTTTTATTCAACTTTATAAATCGCTTCTATCGCATCCACTTTGGACAGCACTCGCTTCGTGGCTCGCGCGAAATCGCATCGCTTCTCGCCTCGCATCGCTTATCGCGCGCACTCTGGCCGCAGCCTAAGGCTTTACAAGCTTCATATTCAGCTGGCCAATTCTCAAAAGACAAATACATTTTGTTTCTTTTCTATTAGTCCTTTACGCCGACTTTTCTACTATCTATCGCCTCTGCATTTGCATGCTGTTACCTCAATTACGGCTGTTGCGACATCTCGATAATTTAATGGATAACCTTTCGCACTTTGTCCTCAATTTTAATATTCCTTGAATTAAACTTTATGATCGATTCCTGGAGACAATCTTTTTGTTTTGCAAATTTCTCCATACATAATTCAATATTAAAAATAAAAAGGGCTGAAACCTCATGGAAAACTACGTGCATACGTCAACTCATCTCAAGTCAATTCAATCTAACCTCCAACTTAACTCCGAAATCACTCCCTAATCTTCTCACCTCCAACTCAATCGCAATGCAATCAACAAATCATCTTTCAATTGCAAACAAAACGCCTAACTCAAATCACAAATCAACGCCAAAATAATTCCCCATCTGAACCCTTAATCCAACACAAGCTAACTAAACCCCAACTCAAGTTTAGCTCAACCCCAGAACCAAATCATGCTTCCTACGCAACTCAAAATTCAATGGCCAACTCAACCGCTCACTAAACGGTCAACTCGGCCGCAAATTAATTCCCAACCGAACCCCTTTACTTACATTCAACTCAACCCTCAACCCAACCCTAAACTTATCCCTAACTCAACCTTCAATGCAGAGCTCTCTCTCTGCGATTCCAAATTCAGACACCAACTTAACATCAAAATTAATGCCATAACAAATCCTCGCATACATGAATTTAAGTCAAGCTAACATTCAACTCTAAACACAACTCTCCCAAATAAAGCAACAACGGAACTCTTACTCAACCCCAACGCTACTCTTAAATCAACCATCATTTCAACCTCAAACTAAACCCTCAACTCAATCCTATAATCAATATGGTCTCAAATCAACGCTGTTCTAGAAACTACAGACTTGCATGAACTTAACTCAAAACAACTCAAGCTACTTCCAACACCAACTCAAACCTCAACTCAACCGCAACTCAACTTCAACTCAATCCCAACTCAACTCTAGTCCAACCCAACTCAACCTCAACTCGACCTGCGATCCAGCCTTTACTTCAACCCCAACTCAATTTCGAAATCAATGTGGTCTGGAAAACTACTGCGTACATGAGCTCAACTCAGCCTAACACTAATTTAATCCCCAATTAAACCCACAAAAAATTCCAGATGAATCTTTGACTCAATCTTAACCCAACCCCAACTAAAGGCCGACTCATCTCGCAAATGGAACTTAACTTAACCCTCAACTCAACAGCAAACTCAACCGGAAATTCAACGACCAAATCAATCCTCACACTAGAATATATAAAAAAATGGTCAACTGCTCATTAAACACAATTTAGCCCCAACTCAATCTTCAAACCAGCATATATAAAAGAGTGGTAAATATTTTATAAACATGTGTTTTTGGGTCAATTCGTTCTAATTCGAACAAGCCGTTCTTTAGATACCGTGGGCCCAGACAGACATCCAGACCAGACAAATGGACATGGAAAAAGTATTGAGTTGAGTTGGAGTAGGGTGAGCGGTTCAGTTGGGATTTTATTTGTGGTGAGTTGAGCGTTGAGTTGGAAGTTAGATTGAGTTGAGTTGGATGTTGAGAAGGCTGCGTTTAGGATCGAATTGGGGTTGGGTGGGGATTAAGTTGGGGCGTTACTACAGCCGATAATTGGGATTTGAATTTAGAATTGAGTTGGATGTTAGCTTGAGTTGTTTTGAGTTGAGTTCATGTATGCATATAATATGGATTAAGTTGAATGGTTAGTTTGGGTTGAATTGAGGGTTGAGTAGGAGGTTTAATTGGGGGTTGAGTTGAAAGCTGGGTTGTGGTTGATTTTATTACTTGATTGAGAGTTTAGTTGGGTTCGACTTGCGCCGAAAAGGGGTTGAGTTGGGGTTGAGTGGGTTTTGTAGAAGGTCGAGGTTGATTTCAGGAATGATTAGCCCGTTGAGTTTGTATTTGAGGAGGGGTTTGAGATTTGGTTCTAACTAGGGTTGAGTTGAAGTTAGGTTGGGATTTAATTAGCTTGAGTTGCGGTTGCTTGAGGTGTTCATTTGGGGAATTATTTGAGAGTTGATTCAGGAATTGAGTTGGACGTTGAGTTCGGAGTTGAGTTAATGATTGATTTTAAAGTTTGTATTGGGTTGAATTGATGATTGAATTGAGGGTACCTATGGTTGGTGAGGTGCTCGAACTTTATTTTCAGCCATTTATATTTTAAATATGAAACATAGTTTAAAACAAACGGTAGCCAATTACAACTCTAAGCAAGATGATAAGCCAGTCTATGAACTTAAAGAGTATCACAGATAGAAACTCAATTAGAAGGAAAAGAAACAGAAAAATGGTCGGTGGCAGATGGTCGTTTGCGATATCTTGAGATAAAAGCTGGTTATTTCAGTGCTTCCATTCAAAAAATAAAAGCAACTCTCTATTCCACAATCTAAGAAAAGTTTGCAAAGAATCATAGGACTCAACTATCGAGTACACCGTAAATATCGGGTTCATTGAAGAGATTTTTAATCAATCACTTAGTTATTTGGAAGACCATTACTTAGAAACAAACAATCAAACTTTAATTAAACTCGGAAAGGAAGCACCACAAAGAGTTGAAATTGATGCCTTTCTATTTACCATTGTTAATAGAAAGCCAAAAGCAGACAAAGAGATTGCGCTTGCATTGGCATTATCTGGAATTGCAACAACATTAATGCAAGGAGGACGAACTGCTCATTCTGCTTTGAAACTTCCATTACATGTTGCAGAACAAAAATTTCCAGTTTGTAATGTATCAAGAGCACCAAGACAAGGTCAACTTTTAAAACATTGTAAAGGAATCATTTGGGATGAATGTGCAATGGCACATAAAAGTCTTTCGAAGCTTTAGGTAGAGCACTACAAGATCTCTGAGGTAATTCAAGATTAATAAGAGATGCATTAGTTATACTGTCTGGATATTTCCAACAGATGAAATCGATGTGCATGTGTAAAGCAAACACTTCTCTGGCCCCGAGTGAAGAAAGTAGAATTAAGAACAAATATAAGAGTTAAACTTTTCAATTATGAAGAAACGAAACGTTTTGCTAAAAAAACTCTTACAAATTAATGAAGGCACCCACCCAATTGATTGTGTAATTCGCGAAATTGAATTTACGATTGATATTTTATACCCAGTTGTATAAGATCAAAAATAATATGGTAAACAGTCAAGACAATTTTACCGGAAGACTCAATAATTTAGAGTCATTTGTGGATTTAGAACATTTAAATAAGGAAGAATATAATTTTTAATGCCAATCATTCACGAATTTAACGATTTATTCCGGATGGACGGTGATTCCTTAAGCTCCACTCACATTATTACTCACGAAATAGAAACATTACCAAACATTTCGACAAACTCATTCGATAAAACTTGAAATTCAACATCAAGTGAATGAAATGGTGGATAATCAAATAATAGAGGACATGATTGGTCCATGGAATTTTCCATTATTGATTGTTCCAAAAAAACCTACGATGGACGAAAAGAAATGGCGAGTTGTTGTAGATTACCCCAAATTCAATGAAGTTACTGTAGACAATCTATTTCCCCTTCCAAACATTTCCGATACCCTAGAAAAACTGGGAAATGCTCAATACTTCAGTTTTTTAGATCTATATAGCGGATATCATCAGATAAACCTTCATGAAGCAGATCGTGTTAAAACTGCCTTTAGCACTGACGAAGGACGTTACCAATTTAAACGGATACCATTCGGTCTTAAAGGGATATCTGCGACATTTCAACGGATGATAAAAACCGTGCTTTGTTGTATTAATAATTTAAAATGTTTAGTATATCTTGACGATGTCATAGTTTTTGGGTCTTCTTTGGTGAAATATAACAAACGATTACGCGATGTTTCGATTCCGAAACCATAAGCTTAAACTAAATCCTTATAAGTGTCATTTTATGAAGCATGAGATAAAATTGTTAGGTCACGTAGTAACCTCTAATGGAATCCGTCCAGACGAAAATAAAATTCTAGCAATAGAAAAATTTCCGAGCCCTAACAGTCAAACTGAAATAATCTATAATCTTTCCTGGAATTCGTCGGTTATTAACGACGATTTATTCCAAATTTGTCTGGTATAGCCAAACCTTTTACCAATCTTCTAAAGAAAGACAAACCATTCGATTGGTCCTGTCATTCCATGCTAGTGATTTCGCCATTGGTTCAGTTCTTTCTCAAAGGCTCGAGTTGTTCGATATACCAGTGGCTTATGCTAGCCGTATTCCTAGCAACGCGGAAAGTAATTATGCGAAGTTAGACGAATTTGATTACGTTTTAGTACACAAACTACGATCACAAAACAAGAATGCAGATTGTTTAAGCAGAATTAAAACTAGTATCAGATAGGAACGAAAATATGGAATGTAACGAAGTAACGCGATCACAAGCACGTAAAAGCAACGATAGTATCAAAAACATAAACATAAACTTGAACAATATGAATCCGGTCAATAACGAATCGAATAATAAATTATTTTCTTCTATGACTCTTGAATTACCAATACAATCCGATATATATATATATATATATATATATATAGTTATGTTGTGGTTTATTAGGGAGAGAGGTAAGTAAGTAAAATACTATACGTTTTTGGTTTAATGAACTAGTTTATTATAATGTATATAAAAAAGTGAACAATTTCTTAATGCTAAATTTCATTATATAGCTGGTTTTTGCATTGCTGCAATATTATAAGTTCAATGTAAAATATAATGCTATTGACTTATGTTTGGAATAATTACTTTTTAATTACTTTTCGCATAGTTGCAATATAATGGATAAAGTAAATAAGTTCATTAACTTGCATTTATGGAATTGCAACTGTTATTCAAGTTTGTTGTTGACTTCGCCTTTTGGGTCGTTAATCTGGATTTGATAACTACAGATGTTAACTCCTCCCCTCTAAGTGTTGAGCTGTCCTCAGCGGAGAGTTTCCTTGATTTGAAAAATGAACTTTTGTTCCTAATGATAAAGAATATAACAATTAGTATGGTTATCATTGTTAGTATTGTTGAGGATGCTATTATGTGCGTATAAATGGTGGATTTGTGTTGACGATTTTGTATTTCCCGCATGTTTTTAATTGTGGATTTTGTTAAAAATGGTATATCTAACGTTTCAATCCTTGTTTCGTTTATGATGATAGTATTAAAGGGTTGTAACACTTTAAATTGATGCATTCTCATTGTGGCGTCATTGGTGAATGACTGTTCGTTGACTCGTATGGTACAGTCCTCGAATTTGATTAATTTAATTCCTTTTATGTTTAATGTATCAGGACCACATGTTGTATAGATGTTGATTCCGGCTTCCGATGATATGAAAAGGTAGCCATCTTCCAATAGCTGTATTTCTTCTTGATGATTTGTTTGTACTAATTTACAATTGGCATGTTGATTGTTTAACAGGTTTGGTAAGCAAGTGTTATTGTTGGTATATATTTGTTCCTGCTGACAATAGTAGGTATTCTCCAACATTTGGCATGGTTTTGAAATTATCATATGTATTTTGGGATTGGATAAAATATAATTGTAGGTAATAGGAATAAGGAAATTGTTTAAGATATAAGTTTTAATTCTATTATAGGAAAAATTATCATTATAAAATTGTGGTATTTCTATTATTACTATCAGATTAGTCGCGTTATAGTAAGCTTTTAGTTGTAATATTGAATAAATCTGCTCTTGTGAGTGTAATTTGATATTATTCTTACTTAGTTCATTTAGAACATAGTTCATCTCTGTATTGTCGAGTATGAATCTTGAAATTACGTTTATTTTCGCGAAGGTTATAATTTCGTGAATTTCTAATGCCTGTTCCGATAGTGTTGCCATATTATCTTCGATTGTGAAGTACATGTGATTGAGTAATTTTTCAGCTTCGTTAGCGTTTTTTGTGTCCCATTCTGTTTTAAGGATTCGGTTCATATTAGCAGTAGTTATGTTTAAAATGTCCGTTATTTCTTCAAATCTATTGATTACTTGCTCATTAATTTGGATTTGGTTATTAAGTCGGTCGGCTAGTACGTATTGTCCTTCTTGTGTTAATTGGATTTGATTTTGAAGATTTTCGTAGTCGTTTTGGTCAAGATTTCCAGTAATTGATTTTATAAAAGTTCCCAAAGGATTGATTAATCCACGTTTGCCTCGGTTTCCCATGTTGGGTAGAGTTGGCATTACGTTTTCGATGGATCGCTTTAGATTTTTTAATTTACGTTTAATGGCGTTTAGTCGTTGAGTGTTACTGTATTTGAAATGAACCATTTTATCTTCGGTATGTTTGACCGATTCTTCTATTGATTTGTAGTTTGTTAATAAATCGTTCAGTTCTATGATATGGAAAAGTTTTATATAGGTAGTGATTATTTTGGCTTCACCTAATTTAATTCCAATAAGTCCTTTGTTATCCTGTAGGTCATATGCTTCTAATCCTTTTGATTGGACTGACCTGTGGACAATATGATAGCTAGTTTTAGTTTCGATTTTTTCTAATTTTATTTTTATGTACAGTACGTTTGTTTGTCTGGATAGTAACATCACCGTCCTGTATTACTGTATGGGGTATATATTTTCTTTGAAACTTATCACGTGTAGTAGTTTTTTCAAAGATATTCTCTCCTGGCATGTAAATACCTGGATTATCACGTGTAGTGTTTAATTTTTCTATCGTTTTAGCTTTAGACAGGTTATTTAGCTTTGCTATGTGTTGTGCAATGTCTAAATATTGGCGTCTAATGCGTGATAGATATTCGTCCCCCATTTCTGGTAGGTTGGTAGGTATACTTTTGGTTATAATATGACCTCTATGTAACTCAAATGGTGTGAGTTTAGTTGAAGAATGAATGGAATTGTTGTAGGCAAACATTGCCTCTTCCATTATTCGGATTATTGATTTATTTTTATCTCCAGCTCTTATGATCCGTACTAGTTCGGTTAGTGTAGAATGTAATCGTTCTACAGGCGAGTTTCCGTTTGAAGATTTTGCTGTCGTGATGTGTAGTTCTATACCCATCATGTTAGTGAAATCAGTGAATAGCTGGGATGTAAATTCAGTTGCAGAATCCAATGTTAGTGTTTTTGGAACTCCTTCTCTACTGAAATATGTCATAAATTTATTTATGATTGTTGTTGTTTTCCTATCAGGTATTTCAAAGGCTGTAGCGTATTTTGAAAATTTATCGACTAACGTGATGAAAGTTTTTCCTGAAAGGGCGAACGTGTCCCCATGGATAATTTCCATTGGTCCAGTGGGCGTTTGGGAAAGTTTAAATTTGACATGAGTGGGCTGCCTTTCATATTTGTTTAGATTACAAATTTTGCAGTTTATGATATAATGTGCTATTTTTTGTCTCATGTTTGGAAAATAAAAGTTCCGTTTTAATTTTTGATAATTTTCCTGAGTTCCACGATGGTATGGTTGGTGTTCATTAGCGATAGTGTTTATTTGTTCCTCGGCCAATTCTACGTCATTTTTTATCGTGTGTACCCGGATTATTTTGTAAGGTTTTGTTTTACATATTTCCTCAATTAGTTTGAATGTTTGGTCATCCGTTAGAAGAGCTGTTATTTTATTTTGGCTGACATAGCTATTGAGAATTATTTGAAGATCAGTTTTTGTAAAATCTGTCTTCTTGATAGTATTGCGCTGGTTTTTATTAAATATTACCCTAGCGTCTTGTTCCATCTCACCGCAATCTTTATTTTTTGCTATGATGAGCTGGTTTTGGAATTCGTTCAGGCTAGAGCTTGAAACTGGAATTCCTTTATGTTTGGTTGATATTCCATTGTCGTCACACTGGATATCTATGTTATTTAATTGAATTATTTCATCATTAAATATTTTATTTGAATTATCTTGAGTTTTCTGCAGTTTCTCAAGTAATTCTAAATTTTCGGGTTCAGAATCATTATTGTAAGTAAAACTTTTTGTTTCCAGTTGTTTGTTTAATTCTATTCGCGAGAGTGCATCAGCGTTTGTATTAGCTGTGCCTTTTTTATATGAGATGGTATAGTCATATTCTTCAAGTGCTAATCTCCATCGAATTAATTTGGATGTTGGGTCCTTGGCATTAAATAGCCATAGTAGAGGTTTGTGATCTGTGATGATCGAAAACTTCCTTCCATATAGGTATGGGCGAAAGTATTTTGTTCCCCACACTATTGCTAGGCATTCCTTTTCAATAGTGGAGTAATTACACTCAGTTTTGGAAAGTGTGCGTGAAGCATACGCAATTGGTAGGTCGCTACCATTGAAATTTTGACTTAAGACCGCTCCCAAAGCATAGTTGGATGCGTCAGTTGTTAATATGAAATCTTTCGTGAAATCGGGATATTTTAAAATTGGCTCTTTGGTTAGCATGTCTTTACATACTTCAAAGCAGTTCACAAATTCTTTGTCGTGATATATTACTGCTCCCTTTGATAAACAAGATGTTAGGGGTTTTGTTATTTTTGAGAAGTTCTTAATAAATTTTCTATAGTACCCTAGTAATCCTAGAAATGATTTGATTTCTTTTGGAGTTGATGGTATTTTGAATTGTTTGATTGCTTCAATCTTTTTAGGGTCTGGTTTTACTCCTTCTGAAGTAATAATATGGCCCAGAAATCCTATAGATTTTTGCAAAAAGAAGGTTTTTTCGATCTGAATTTTTAGATTAGCGTTATGTAATTTTGTAAATACCTGTGTTAAATCGTGGATGTGTTCCTGTAGGCTCGTACTGAATACTATAATGTCATCCATATAGCATAGTACATTTTTGCCTTGCAGGTCTCCGAGAATGTTGTCCATCACGCGTTGAAACGTGCTGGGGGCATTCTTCAGACCAAATGGCATACGAGTAAACTCGAAATGTCCATTAGGAATGGAAAATCCCGTTTTTGGTATGTCGGAATTTCTGATTTCAATTTGGTGAAATCCTGCCGCCAAATCTATTGTTGAAAAATAAATCGCCTTTCCCATTTTATCGAGAATATTCTCTATATTGGGTAAGGGATATTTATCGTCGATCGTTTGCGAATTGAGTTGTCGAAAATCTACGACAAGTCTCCATTTTTTATTTCCATTTGCATCTGGTTTCTTTGGCACCATCCATATGGGCGAAGACCAGGGGCTAAATGATGGTCTAATAATTTTGTTTTCTAGTAGTTTATCGATTTCTTTTCTGATTTCCTGCTTTTGATTCTCAGGGTGCCTGTATTGTTTTACATGATGTGGCTTTTCCTTGAGTAAATTTATTTCGTGCTTTATTTTATTAGTAAAGCTTAATTTTTCATTCTCGTCATAGAATAAACTTTGGAATTTTTTACATAGATTCAATATTTGAAATTTTTCCTCAGGATTTAAATTATCCGTTTGGATTTTTGATTCTATATCAACTTTTGTTGTATGCTGATTTGCAATATGAAAATTAATTTCATTATATTGCTTTTTGAATTCGCTTACATTAATTGGGCTCAATAATTGGAACGATTCCTCGTCCTGACCTGTGTTAATAATTTCTACAATAGCTTTGTAGGGTGCACAAGTAGTGTATATTCCTTCCTGGATGTTTATGTTTGGTGAAAGCATACTGCTTTGTATGTAAAAGTTTCCTTTTGAAATAGTTACTGGTATTTCAATTAATTTTTTAGATTTGTGGGGTATTTCCGTGTTAGGAATAATTGTTATAAATTCATTTTTTATGGGAATATTAATTTGAGGGGTTTCCAATGTATTATTTATGGTGTTTACTTTTGCGTTAAGCTTTTGTAAGTTCTCATATCCAATGAGACCATCAAATAATGTATGAAATTTAAATATAAAAAATGTTAATTTTGTTGGAATTTCTCTGAATTGAATGTCGACCATTTGTGTTATTTCCGTTGAGGAGAACACTGATTGTACTTTGAATTGTACGTTAATTATTTTTGAGAACAATTTGAAGAATTTTGGGTCGATATAAGATTTATCGGCTCCAGTGTCGATTAGAATTTTTAGAGTTTGATTATTGATAGTTAACAGTATAAAAGGAAGCTTGGTTTGTTGTTTAATTTTCGTTAGGAAGTTAATGTCGGATGTGAGGCGTTGTTTAAAAAATCCTCGTCATCGACTGTTTGTTCTAAGTTATTAATGTTAGTTTCTTGTTTGATAAAATGTCTTGGTAAACTTTTTTTATTTTGACTCCTGTACGGTTGTTTGTATTGTGGTGTGTAACTCCTATTATCGTTGGTAGTTTTGTCTTCTTTTTTAATAGTTTCGTTAACAAAGGTTTGCTTCCGGTCCTCATTATTTTTTGGTGGAAAATTTTTGGTGTAGTTATTAAATTTTTGCTTTTGGGGTTGAATATATTTCAACCTTTGGATACTTTGTTCTTGTTGGACAAAGTTGTGTGCAGTTTGTAAATCAACTGGTTGCGATGCACGTAGTGCACTGCCAAGTGGTTCTGGTAGACTTGCCATATACACAGTTAATCCTGTGGATTGTTGCTGTTTGATTAGAGCATCTGTTATACCTTGGTCTAAGTCATCCATTTGGATTTTGTTTGAGAGCAATGTCAGTATTGATTGAATTCGACCGAAGAGTTTCTGAGGCTCTAGGTTGAGTTTGATCAATGAAAACAACTCTAATTGAAGGTTTGCAGTACTTCGTGTGTCTGCATAATTGGCAATGAGATGGGCACGGATATCCGTCCAATTGGTGGCAATATTATGTGTAGTGAGAGATTCACTAGCGTTTTCAATTATCTTACTGCGTATGTTTTGCGTAATAATTTTATAACTAGGTAATTCTTTTATTGGTTGGCAGAGTTTGATTATTTGGTCAACCGAATTACAGAAATGATATAGTTCATTCCTTTTTCCAGAGAATGTAGGAAGATTTTTAGTTACGATGTCAACTTTAAAAGAGTCGAGAATGGTGGTTTGTTCTTGAAGTAATTTTTCCATTTTTAATTTACCGAGATTTAATTTTATTGGGGGTCTAACTGTTAATTCACGATTACGTTGAGCTATAAATTGATCTAATTTTTTGGAATCGATTGTGTAAGTCATACGAATTTCACGATTTTACAAAAGTTGTTTTATGTGTCCCCGATGACACTAATATGCCAAAAAGTCCCGATTTTAGGTTCTAATTGGTTTTTTTATTTTTATTTAAAAGAAGTCCCGATTTTAGGTTCTAATTTTAACACTTAATTATATTCACAAGTGCGTTTATTCAATATTTTACAAGTAGTGAATTAATACTTGGGTTCCACAATTTTATATTTAATAATTTTGAATGTTAGTAGTGCAAGTTTGATTTAAAAAAAATGATTGTTTTAGGAAAAATACAATGAAAATTTCTTACCTTGCCAATATTGCTGCTATTAAAATGGCTCTTAACATCTTCGGGTTGATCAGGCTCGTTGATGTGTTGGTAATTTAAATTTTTATTTATTTATTTTTTTTAATTTCACTGTTTTATTAATTTCTACGTAGTTATTATTTTTGCACAAACTTTTATTAGAAGAAAACTAATTTTATTTAAATTTGCACAATTATTTATTATAAGAAAACTAATTTTATTTAGATTTTTACGTAGTTAATATTTTTTCACAATTATTTATTAAACACTTTTTCTAACTTTTATTAATTATTAATTATTATGTAATATACTATTTTTACTTTTAACTGCGCCAGTTATGTTGTGGTTTATTAGGGAGAGAGGTAAGTAAGTAAAATACTATACGTTTTTGGTTTAATGAACTAGTTTATTATAATGTATATAAAAAAGTGAACAATTTCTTAATGCTAAATTTCATTATATAGCTGGTTTTTGCATTGCTGCAATATTATAAGTTCAATGTAAAATATAATGCTATTGACTTATGTTTGGAATAATTACTTTTTAATTACTTTTCGCATAGTTGCAATATAATGGATAAAGTAAATAAGTTCATTAACTTGCATTTATGGAATTGCAACTGTTATTCAAGTTTGTTGTTGACTTCGCCTTTTGGGTCGTTAATCTGGATTTGATAACTACAGATGTTAACTATATATATATAGATCATTTAAATACTAAATATACAACTGATGAGCAACAAATAAATTAAACAATCAAAGATTATCATTTATCTCCTCTTGGTGCCATCAGGGCTTCTTTAGAACTTACAATCGTATCAAATATTACTTTAAATTTTCAGTTGTCCTTTAAGGTAAACAAAATACAGCACGCTGATTGGTTGAAATACCTGTCATTTTTTTAAGGTTATGTAATTTTGTCTGGATTCAAACAATTTGCCGAGTACAAAATTGAACCATGTTCAATTTTCTATTTTTGACTTAAAGCAATTTTTTTTATAAAAGAGAACGAATGTACAGTAACCACTCACCCGAAAATTTTTCTCACTTAAGTGCTTTTCATACCGGCTGCGTTGACTTTGGACTTTAAAAATGTAAAGTCGTTTTCTAACTTTAAATTTTTGTAATTTAGTTTTATTTGATTAACAGTGTCACTTTTTATAGAAATATTTTGAAACTGTTATAAAATAAATTATTTTTAAGTGATATTTATTAAAAATAAAACATAAAATTTTTAAAGTCCAAAGTCAACGCAGCCGGTATGAAAAGCACTTAATTTTTTTTTTAGCAAATAGATATTGAAAAACTTACATGTCATCTATTTGTATTAAAAAAAAATATTTTAGTTTTTATAATATCTACTATACATAGGTGATTCTGATGATCTTCTATCAATCTATCATTTAAAATTTTTACACTTTTTGTAAGATTTTGTTGTGACGTGACTCCGTATTGAAGCAAACATTATTAAATTAATGAATTATTTATCGAATAAATACGGATATATTTGAAAGGTATTAAAAATTAAATTATCAAACATATATTATGTATGTAAGGGTTGCATCAAATGGTTGTGTCTTTGTCGGACATACGTCGTCAAGGGTATTGACGAAAATGGACTGTAAGGGTCAAACACAAGGTCCGTTCCATTCGTTTTTTATCTACTCTAATGTGACATTCGTTTTATTCTCCTTCATTCTTAGTATTGAAGTTTTCGTCTTTAGTTCCAAATTATAGAGTAAATTGGACGAAAAAACGGAGCGGAACGGAACAGACATGCTGCTAATCGAAACTAATGCAATGCCTAACAAAGTATCCGCAAGTTTAAATCGAAATTCTGCCCTAGCTGAGGGAACTAAATATGTTTAATTTTTTCTGTTTGTTTATGCGGGTAATATTGCGCTGATAATCCAATTGAAGGCGGCCTAATTGTTTGTTATCTACGAACGTTGCCTCATTAAATAAACTGAAATGGAACAATGACCTTGAACAATTGTAGTTTATAGGCATATGCCCAAACGTGGCGTTTACCGTCACCTAACAATATGTAAACGTCATCAAATTCATAAGCTAATTGAACTCTGAAGAACTGTGTTATGCCCCAATTAGTTTGCGTGGTGGGCATTAAAAATTTGGCTTGCATAAATATATTTGAATAAGATAGTATAAATCAACACTATAACATAAGATACCTAATAATAATAATGAAATGACGCATATTTTCTGTTTTTTTATGTAATTTATTTATACAATTGTAATAATATTTTATAGTGTTAATTTGAAAATTTTCCACCCAATTATTTTAAAAACACGGCATTTTCATTGATGGAAATAACTGATGGAATTCTAACAATTCATTGTGTCACTGTAGGATTTAAAGTGATATTTTGGATATGTTTGGAGAAAAAATGATTTTTAGATGAAATTCTGAAACTTGTTCCCCATTGGAATGAAATTCAAATATCGGCATTCCAATAAATACGACAGTTACGATAGAAATCGTGGTTTAAAATGGTGTTAAAATGAAGTTCTGAAATATGGCCAATTAGGAATTTGAATATTTCATATGCGATGGAATTGAGTTTATGAAATGATTTTTAAATGATATTCTGAAATCTGGCTAATTAGGCAGTTCCATGTCTTATTTGTTAACCGATTTTAACTGGATTATAAAATGCTTTTTAGATGGCCTGGAATGGAAAAACCAAAGTTATTGTTTAACAAAAAGTAATCAAATAAATGAATTACAATAAATTTGTTGACGGTAAATACGAAGTAGGTACTCTAGCTATTTTATAACCAACACAACAAAGATAATTGCTGTTGAACGATTGATAACGAACGTTCACCAAAATTAAAGTAATTAGAGAATTGTTGTTATAACTTTATTTAACATAAATAAATCAAGTTCAAAAATATCAGAACACAATGTTTGTGTAATTTACACATAAAAATTTCCTTAAGTTTATTTATGTATGTAGCTTAAAAACTATTTGAACCATTGGAGGCTGTTTTTTTTCATTTAGGTAGAACTTGTGAAAGGTAGGTATGGACTGTGGTTGGCTTACCTACTCCCAAATTTATTCTTATTTTCTTCTGAGGTAATTCACGTCTTCCCAATCTTCTCTGTGATGAAACCGTATATTTATGTAACCTCTCTGTGGGAAACCGTAGATTTCGGTAGCGGCTGATTTCAGCTGCGGCGCGTCTTTATGGTTGTGCCGGTAGGCTTGCAACATAATTGCTGTACGTTGAGAGCTCCTTAATGGATGAGCGGGAGCACGTCGAATTGAATTAATTCCATTGATCTTGGATTCAAATATCAATTTTATATTTTCCGTTTCAAATGGAAAGCACTAATGGAAAGCAAACGCTGTTGCAAATTATATTTAATTGAATATTTTTATTCTGTTCCAAATATACTAGTTCAGTTGAACTACAACGTTTTCTATTTTCACAATATTTTTATTTTTTATTTGTTGATCAAAAAATTCTCAACTTCCTCTGAATTTACAATTTATATAATACTAAGGTTATTTTTGAAAAAACAAAAACCTCCAGGGAAAACTTGTATTTCCCTGGCACACCGAGTCTGAAAAAAAGTCTCCACTCTTCCACAATTCCCTGAGCTTTCAACCCACAAAATAATTACTAAGTTTGGCGCGAACAAACCATCTACCGATAATCAAAACTCCACAATACGCCACAAACTTACCGAAGCGGTAACTGTCAAACAGGCTGTCATACTGCGCTCACTGTTTGACATTTGTTATCAGTATACTCTGTCAATTCATCGTGAATTACATTATCGGACCTTACTCGCTTACTTCGCGTTACAGTCAATGGAGATCATTACCGCACGATGATCATGATTTTTGTTTGAAAATATGGATGATATCGATCGGAAAGAAATGTGGTTTGAACAGGAAGGCGCTACGTGCCAGACGGCAACGGCAACCGTCGCCCTATTAAAATCAAAATGTGGCGATAAGTTGATTTCGAGAAATGGAACTGTCAGTTGGCCTTCATGGTCGTGTGATATGATACCTATCGATTATTTTTTTCAGCAATTGACGCCTTGGAGGCCAATATTGTTTGTGTTATTTGTCGTATACGGCCAGCAGTGCTCGTAAAATTAGAAGAATGCTCCTCACCAAGAATAGCCGCGGTGGCTATATGCCCGAAATCATTTTCAAATGTTAATGCCATGGTCTTTCTAATGAATAAAATAATTTGATTAAAATTACATTTTTTGTGTTATTTTTTACAATTTCAAGTTCTATCGGGCCTAAAAAAATCACCATTATAACATATACGCGAATGTAACGCAAGACAAGCTGAAGTTATGGAATTCTATATTTAGTTGGTATATATTGATTTCCGCCCTTTTTTACTGAAATAAAAGACATTAATTTGTGTAGAAAATGAAAGAATGTTTTATTCAAAGTATGCTCCTTCGGAAGCTATAACCTTCGCCCATTGTTCAGGCAATAAACGGATTCCTTGAAGGAAGAAGGCTGGTGGTTTCGAGGCGATCCAGTCATCGACCCATTTTTTGACGTTTTCATATGAAGTGAAGTGCTGCTGTGCCAGGGCTGATTGCATCGACCGGAACAAGTGGTAATCAGAGGGAGCAATGTCTGGTGAATACGGCGGGTGGGGTAGAATTTCCCAGTTCTGCCTATCCAAGTATCGTCGATAAACTTGTCCCGTAATGGTTTCACGCTCTTCCAGCAGCTCATAATAGACGACACCCTTCATATCCCACCAAATACAAAGCGGCACCTTCGAACCATGGATATTTGCTTTTGGCGTCGACGGCCCTGGTTCACCTAGCTTGACCCACACTGGTTTGCGCTTTCGATTGTCATAATGGATCCACTTTTCATCCCCAGTGATGATCCGATGCAAAAACCCCTTCCTTTGTTATCGTTGAAGCAACAATTCGCACATGGTTTTCCGACGTTCCATGTCCCGTTCTTTCAATTTGTGTGGTACCCAATTTCGCAGCTTCTGAACCAATCCTATTGCATGTATACGTTGCGAAACACATTGTTGGGTAACATTCAACTCTTCTGCCAATTTTTTTTTAGTCTGACAATAGTCAAGTTTCATCCAATTGGTCATATTCCAGAACTTCAACCAAATACAGTAAGTCCTCGACTTACGTGATTAATTCTTTCCAAAGGTTTTCGCGTAGTTCGAAAAATCGCGTAAGCCGAACAACCCTTAAATTCGAGAAATGTTTGTTAGTTTTAAGTACCAATTCACGTAAGTTGAATTCGCGTAATTCGAGGACTTACTGTACGTGTTGGATTTCATCAACATCGGTAAACAAATAGCCAAGATCCTGCTTAATATGCCATATTCCAGAATTGAATCTAAATACCAGTTCAGAATCCCATTTCCTTCGCACATTTTGATTTTAGTCTAATCGTTAAAAAGTAGCCAAGTTCCACCCTAATTGGCCGTACTCCTGAAATTCATCTAAAAATCATTTTAGAATTCCATTTTCATCGCAAATGTTGCATTTCATCCAAATCGGTTTAAAAACAATCAAGTTCCGCCCTCATTGCCCTTATTCGAGAACTTGATCTAAAAAGAACTTTAGAATCCCTTCTCAATCTTGCATATAGTATGGCCGAATTTCAAGGAACAAAACGCAATTTTATCATGCACTACATGTGACAGATAGATACTCCCAGTTAATGGTACTAAGTTAGCCGTAATACTTACAAAAGAATGTAAATATCCGCCATATTCCAGATCTTCATTTAAATGTCATTTTAGAACTCAAGTTCCGGCCTTGTTAGAATTATTCCAGAACTTAATTTAAAATTAATTTTTGCAATCCCACATTAGCTAAGTTCCATTCTACCTATGCATTTATGATCGCCTACTTGACGCGACTATTTTTATTGCCGTAAAGGCGGCCACATGTATGCGGCGGCGTTTATCCTCAAATTATCTGCATACATGCGGCCGCCTTATAGGTACAAATCGTACATGTATCACTGCCTTAACTCGTTTATTTTAGAAAATATTCCTTGATGTAACATGAAATAACAAATACATTTGAACGATTCAGGATGACCTATCAACATTTTCGGTTGCGAAGTCTATACAAATCAAGAAGCTTCAACAGTATAGCTAAAACATTTGTTGAAGAATTTATTTGTATATTTGGTATCCCAATAAGGGGAGTAATAATTTTATGAGTTCACCTTTTAAAGAAATATGTAAGCTTTTCAAAATTACGAAACTCAATACAACGGCGTATCATCCACAATCAAATGGATCACTTGAGCGATTCCACAAATCTTTGGGTGAGTATCTACGACACTTTGCGCAAAACGAACCTTTAAACTGGGATACATATTTGGCTTCCATATTTCATTTTTGCTTATAATTTTACTAATGCCTCACGAACTAGTTTTCGGAACTATGCCTAACATCCCAACTTCTATTACGAAAGAGCCTGGACCTATGTATACATATGAAGATTACTGTCAAAATCTCAAATACAGACTTCAAAACTCTTTTACAGCAGCTCAATAATCTTATCAAATCGAAAGAATGTACAAAACAATATCATAAAAATAATTAAAAATAAATAATAAAATTTACTGTGTTTTATTATCTCGAATGATCAATTCCGTTTTTTTTTGCCGAATCACTTGGATGAAAATAGCACCAGAACGATATTAACTTTATATGGTGGACTGAATGCTCCATTGTTGTGGTGCCGTGTTTAAAAATATGTGAAATGCACCAAATACTATGTAGCTCATAGTTTGAATATCTTTATTCTTTTTACTTTTTCCACTATAACGAAGTGGCTCCACGAATTAAGAAAGGCTGAAATAAAAATAGAAATAAAAAATTTTAAAAAAGAATTTAGAAATGTGCAAAACCTGAAATAAAAACGGTTGAATTTAAAAAGGCATTTCTTAGTTCATTTTTAAACTGAATTAATAAATGTTCAAAAAATGAAATAAAATGTGCCTTTTTTATTAATTTTGGGACAGTAACGGGACTAGAAATTGAAATACGGTAAAAACCAAAATGAGATAGTATTATTAAAATGTTTATTTACAAATGAGGAGACAAACAGAAAATTAAAAAAATTGATCTAGAGAATTTGAAAAGGCAAAAAATATAATTAAACGATTTCAGTTTAGTTTATCGTTACTACATAACTCCTTTAAGGTATGTATACATGTAAAATGTCGATCGAATTAAAATATGTATTTGCCAAATTCAGTGGAGGATTTGTTTTCTAATAAAGAGGCTAAAAATGAGAATAATCAGGATATATTTTCAAGCCCATTTAAATATTTTTTAATCAATTCAATAGATGATTTGTTCGGTGATAAGAAGAACAAAGTAGAGACTAGTAATGATATATCAGAAGATAACGAAGAGTATAGTAAATTATTATTTGATCGCAAAGATAATTGTATTTTTGAGTGCATAGAAAAATGGAAACTTTTAAACGATAACATGGATTTGAAATTAACACAACATGCAGAAGAAATTGAAAATTGTTTACAAAGTGACAATAATTACAACAAAAACAACAAATTAATAGCGTCAGTTAGTTTATGTGATACAAAAAATAAAAACCATTTCCGTAACTGGTTAGAAGATATTTTCTTTTCAATCCAATTGTGGCCTACTTTTATTCTACAGGCTCTTCTATCGAAAGATTTCAAATATCAAAATAGGCTTTGCCTTGCGACATTCTTTCATGGAAATGGAATGCAAAGAAGTGAAGATGCAGTCAAAATTTTCAAATTTTACAATAAATATTGGGACAAAACGCGTCTGTGGAGTAGAAGATTTTCTCAATATGCTAGTTTATGGACATTTTTGGATAAGGCTTATAAATACACAGGAAAATGAAAGCTTCAGAGTTAGAAATAAGTACTATTATTTCAACTTGAGAGTGGGGCACATGACATTTTATAATGGAGAGTTACGTCGAGAAAATGGAAAAATAATACAATACATTAATCATTATTAATTTAATAATTTCTAAAATAAAAATTTAATCAATATTTGTTTATTTACACTTCATTATATTAAATTTAAAATGATGAAATTCAAATAATAAATTTTTGTTATTAATGAAATCGATTGATTTAAAACTGTTACAAATCAAAAACTTAAAAAAGTTAATTTAGTGTTTATATTTTCATTAATGAAAATAACAATTAGAAAATTTAAATTGATTAAAAAAAGTAGTGATTAAAAATTCATTATTCTTAAAAATAAAATTTAAAAAATTTATAAATATGAAATCTTTAAATTTTGTTTAAACAATAAATGGTTACTATTTTTTAATCAATTTAAAGTAAATTAAATTTTTCTATTTGTTCAATTGTTTCTATTTTTTTTTTTTTTGATAAATATAGAAACAAAATTCTTTTATATAATTTAATTCAATAACTAATTGTAATTGAATTATCCACTGAATCCTTGTAATGTGGACAAAGCAATTTCCTTGGATTTCCATCTTCTTCATTATTACCGTCCTCCTCTATTCTTTTCCAACATTGTGAGCATGTTTTTAAATGTTTACATAGCAATAGAACAATATTGCTTGTAGTTTGAAAGCATACACAACATAACGGTGATTCAAAGCTTAATTGATAGCTCATGCTCTGTTGTGTCACTGTTGATGTAGAAGTATCGGAACTATCTCTATCACAAACAATAGTAGTATCCGAATCAACATCGTCGTCATCGTTGTGGCTAACGTTGTCAGTGAAATTTATAAATCCCTTTAAGATATTATTATCGGCATAAGTCACGCGATTCAAAAATTCTATAGGTGTTATTTTCTACAGTTTCAATTAATTTGTCGCCTCTTCTATTTTATCATGTCGCGCATATATTAAAGTTGTTATAAAAATTTAAAATGGAAATTAATAGTCGGTAACTAATTTTGGAGCTACATGAATGAAAATAGCTGAAGTAAAAGTTTTGAAAAATAATTTAATAAAGGCGGTATTTCTATGTAAATGACATTTATTAAGTTATTTAATAATGCATATTTTAATTCATAAAAAACACTTTTTTAATTCATGTACTCCTAACCTAAATTTGGGTGGCACCATAAAACAATTAATTACCTTGTATTTGCGCTTTTTCATCGAAATTGCGATTCTAGCGCACTAGTTGTGCGAATTATACGGTTGAATACTGATATTTTGTGGGGACCTTCCTGTACAAATAATTATTTTGGTTATTACTAATATTTTTATAAATACAATAAATAAAACTTACGCGCTGTATCCACTTTTCAAAATATTGCAAAAACCGACGAAATATTGACTCGTTGAAGCTGAGACTGCTAGCTTCTCAACGAAGCACACTGTATTGGTGTATGATATTTTCTGGTGGCAATAAGGGCAAACATAAAAATTTATAATAAATGCGTTCCAGTTTTTTGTCGCCACGAACATAATAAAACAAATCTGGTATTTTGCTGGCTTGCCTTTTTATTGCCTGGCAATAATGGAACCAGCAAGAGTATAAATTAGTTGTCGGCCATATTATTCGTAACGCGTTCCTCATTGAGATTTCATAATCCGTGATGAACGAATTACATTCTAATGATATAATATTATCATTAATAAATCGAAAAACATCTGAATAACATTTTTCTGATTTTTTTGACATCAGTATGAAAATAAATGGGATGACCTGAAATTTGAAATAAATAAAAACATATAGTATTTTATATGATTACATATTCTTCATAATTAGTTTATTTCAATAAAAATTCAAATGTATCACCATATATTCAATGTAAATAATCAGAAATTGTTTGAAGCACGAAACCGGACAAATTTTAAATGTTGCGTCCATTAGATATTGTAATCGTTCTGGTTGAATATGATTTTTAATGAGCGGAAGCGAAAATGCAATAAACGAACCCATCGTCATCACTTCGAAAACATCCTTTATAAAAGTCAGTTTTGTTAGAATGTATGCTTCTACCAAAAGTTTGCATAATTTCTGGTATATCATAAGATTGTATAATGTCCTCATATGATTTCGGGTTGATTTTGAAAATTCTATTTCGTATTTGTAATAAATTTCGTTTCTAATTGTATTGAAATTTAAATCATCTGTAGTTTCTTGATATCTAGTAATCAAAAAGGTTACATTTAATTTAAAAAACACTAAAAATAATAACTCGACAATATAGTCTATTTAAGTACAGGTATAATTAAAAGTAAAAAAAAGTACTTACTTTTGACAAACCGTATTAAATATTTCTCTAACATTTCCAATTATCGTTGATGTACTGACTAACTCATTTGCGTCAGCACATTTCATTTTAATTTTATTTATCACTTCTAATTTGTTGAATTGTTCTTCTTTATTGTGCAAATGATAATGTTCGATAAAATTGTTAACCCGGTTGGAAATATGTATTATTTGCATTAATTTCAACACGAGCTTTACATTCATTTAAATTGCATTTGTACACTGCATGTGTTTTATTTATATAATTACTTTTCCCACTATAACGAAGTTATATTGGGTAAGTGTTGTAATCGCGAAAACAATTTTATTCCAGATTTTCACATTTCTCGACGAATTAGGTTATCAGGACCCCGAAACACCGATCAGAAAAATGTCGTGTCCGTCTTTCCGTCCTTCCAGTCGCACCAGTCGGAGGAAGTGTTTTGCCTCCCATTCTCACAAACATTGATAGTTTTGGTCGAAATTTTGTACAAAGATAGATTTTAGTACAATAATAAGCAGTTTGTGTTAACTTTTAGGTCCATTCGAGTATAGAATAGAGGGGGTTGTAGTGGAAGAGAAAACTGCCAAACAGATTTTCTCGAAAACAGGACCGATGATTTTTTTGTTATGTTGATGATGAATTTGACTATTCACGTTCACGAAATTTGAAGTAGATTGAAGCATTGCGTGGGGGTCCTTTTAACAAAAAGAGTAATATAATTGTTTATCTGTTTACCGAGGCAATGTCGAACTATCCGAAGAAATATATTTCTACAGTTAATACACCTTTTAAATTCCAACAATTGTTCTCTAGGTGTCTTTAAGATAGAATGAATAGATTACCGAATAATATGGAATTTAAACTTCTAAATTTAACTAAAACACTTTGCTGGTGGCAAATATTATCGTCAATATTTAAAAATAATTATATCTAGTGAACTTTTGAATATAGCAAGATAACTATTCCCGTTTCTATGACATTGACATTTCTGTGACGTTTTTTATTGACATTTTATGTCAATAAATTCTCTTGGTATTCAAAGTCGTATATAACTCCAAATAGCAAATTACTATAGGACGCTTTAAAATAATATCACGCCATTAGGGTGAGCAGGTTTAGGAGAGCTGGGAGATATATAAAATGAAAATCTATATGACAAGAAGGTGGGATTTGGTAACAACGTTAATTGACGTTAATTCTGATTTTGTATTATTTGTGTTTTACTATTTTGTTCAGACTGAAGCACTGAGTAAAGCATTATATCGACCAATTCTCACGTTGCTCACATAATATTGTGATCTGAACAAACGGCACAAATTTTCAGAAAATAAATTTTTGAACATTATGGATGCTCTCCGGATGGAGTAAATTAAATTCTTAAGGATTTTCAATAGTATACTAGAGATGTTTAACTGATCTAATTATTAAAGGTTGAAGATGAACAATTGCGAATGCGACTTTACTGCTCAACACGTGTCAGTTCTAAATGATCTAACATTATTTGTGAGATTTGGTGGTATTAGTGTAGACGATTTTTATTTTAGTGACCAACTGTCATATTGGGGAATGTCTCTAAATTTAAGAAAAGCCGTGACATATTTTAAGGACCTTGCCTGCCCAAAATAACGGAAAATGTTTGTGAAATATAAATAGTTGGTTTGGTGATCTTTGTGTCGTCCGAGGAGTCGGATAGGCCCAATTTTTTTTTTGTTATTTAATTTTTAATGAAATGCTAGTCTAGTCATTATAAACATGCGAAAATGCAAATGAACCGAACTGGCTGATTAGGGGGGGGGGGGGGGAGGGGGGTAAAAAAAGATTAACTTGCAACTTTCAACCAATATTTCCTAGTTGCATTCTCCAGCATCTTGAAAAAGTGGTCAATTTTGTTTTATTGCGATAACTTGGCTCTTCATCATGGTGCGAAAATTGCGATTTTATACTTTTTGTTGCATTTTTTACGCTCTACTCTACAATTTAGTTTATATGAATTTTTCAACTACCGTTGATCGTTGTTGAGGTATCGAACGTGAAAGTAAAAAATTAAGAGATTGCATTGATGAAAAAATTGGTCCTATAGGACTTTTTTCGAGTATAAAAAGTACTTCGATACTTTTGATCAACATTCAGTCCTTTTGAAAAAAATATTTATATTCAATTTTTTCTGTAAACGTCAGTCAGCATTTTTCAAAATTCGAATAATTTTTCAAATTTCGCAATTTGCAACTCTTCAAATTTCGACTAAATTTAAATTTAACATATGAAACGATCGAATACCAACGGCAAACGAACGTAATACCGCTTTTTCGTTCATTCCATTTCTTACATCTTCATTTTCATTGTAAAAACTAAAAGAAGGAATCGATTATAGCTGTATAGTAACCACTTCCGAAGCACTTATTCAAACAAAAGATTTGCTGAAAGCAAATAACTTTAATTGTTGCAACTTTCAAATCAAAAGGATTGAGGATATGCTATCGAGAAAAGTGAATGACAAATTAGTAGAAGGTGAATTATTAGCGAAGAATTCCGAGACTGATATGAAGCAATTTCTGGCATGCGAGCTCGCTCCGTTTCCATTGTCTCTATTCACCGAAGAAGGAATGCGGAAAGGAACAAAGTTATTGTTACGAGTATATAATGCTTTCAAACCTTTGGAGGAAAATTTACAATTGGGTAATGGACATATTCAGATAATTGACGGTGGTTTTCTTCTACACAAAGTTGTTTGGGGTCGAATTGAAACATTTGGTTTCATCTGCCAGAAATATGTTACGTACGTGCAACAACACTTTGGAGAGAACGTCAGAATTATGTTTGATGGTTATACGAAAGACATGAGTATCGCAGGAACCAAAACTTCGGAAAGAGTATACGACGTTCGAAAAAGCACCAATCGCCAGAATTTATATTCGATGAAAATACAGCTCTGAAACTTAACCAAGAGAACTTTCTTGTAAGGGACAGAAACAAAGATAACTTTGTACAAATGTTTCGCTCTTATTTTGCCAAAGTCAAAATCGAAATTGATATTGAACAGGCTTTTGAGAACGCACAGACTCTGTTCGTAACCACAGCAATTAAAAAAGCATCGATTTATGACTCTGCTGAAACCGTTGGCGAAGACATTAACCTTTTGGTTTTAATCAGTGGACTCGCGCAGGACAAAACAAACATAATTATACTTCCGAGCCCTAGCAAAAGGAAATACATCCGCAAAACTCTATTCTCAGGCTAGTAGTAACTTTACGGCGCGCTAAAAGTCGTAATTTTTGTCTGAAAAAAAAAATAAAAAAGTTACTTGCAGGTATTAAAATGCTCTACAAGTTTGATAGTAGACATTTTTTCGATATGTATTATGAGAAAGAAGAAAACAGCAAAAAACAAATTTCAATCTTTAATTTTTTACTTTCACGTTCGATACCTCAACAACGCTCAACGGTAGTTGAAAAATTCATATAAACTAAATTGTAGAGCGTAAAAAAGCAACAAAAAGTATATAATCGCAATTTTCGTACCATGATGGAGAGCCAAGTTATCGCAATAAAACAAAATTTACCCCTTTTTCATGATGCTGGAGAATGCTATGCAACTAGGAAATCTTGGTCGAAAATTTCAAGTTAAGCCTTTTTAGCCCCCCCCCCCCCCTACACAATATATAAAAATCAGCAGCCAGTTCGGTTCATTTGCATTTCTTTGCCTTTTTTTTTGGACATAATGACTGGGCTAAGCTATTTTAATGTTAACCGTGCTTTTAATTTTTTCGTCACTATTTTTTTTTTTTACTTGGACTTGAAATGAATTTGAAAATATTTTTAAATAAGATTCTTTCGGCTTTTTATATACACAATATATTATTAATAATGGCATTCACAACATTTTCGACTTGTTAATCAGAAAAATGAAGAGGCCAGTCATTTGACCCGAGAGTAAATACAAAATGTATTGACTCTAAAAAATGAAAACCTTTCCTTGAGCTTTCTGTTAATACAGACAACAAACTTCTCTTCCTATTATTCGTGTGGGCATAAAACACACAGAAATGAAAAGTTTTCCTTGAGCTTTTTTTGATTTAGTGAATTTATAATTCGCTAAGTCACTAAGTTCTTGCCTCATACTTAATGTATGAAGTTGGAATTGTATTTTTGTAGTTTGGTCGTAGCTACCTGATGAGTAGATCGAACTTTTTGTTTTGAGATTATCAGTACGAAACCAAACTACCACAGAGAAAGCTCAAGGAACGGTTTTCATTTTTTAGAGTCAATACTTTTTTGTATTGACTCTCGGGTCAAATGACTGGCCTCTTCATTTTTCTGATTAACAAGTCGAAAATGTTGTGAATGCCATTTTTATTAATATATTGTGTCTATAAAAAGCCGAAAGAATCTTATTGATTTAATACAGACAACAAACTTCTCTTTCGAAAATATTTTTAAGCAAATACTATGGTATTGTTTTGAAATAAAAATGAAAACTTGTTATCTCATTTTTAAGATTGAAAATATTTCGTGTTCGCAACTGTACAACTGTATTGGGAGTATGATGATATACTTTAGCTTTATCATTTCTGTATTTAAAGGTTCATTTTTTTAATTCATATTTGATAGAAGCTGGCTGGCTTTGTCCGAAAGACCTCGCAAAGCCAATATTATATATCTATAGAATTTTTCTTAACTAAATCTAGTTTATAAATTTGTAAGTGGGTATATATATGTAATTATAGATACCTGAATTATTACTTACCGAAGATTTATATGGTTGAACTTAATTATTAATTCACAGTTTCACACACTACACACTAAATATATTTTTGATTTAATAAAACTCTGATATACTTTCGAGATGGTACTATTTATTATTATGGGCCATATAAGTAAACTTCTTACACTTCTTAATATATTTTTTAACTTCGTTTAATAAATTCGGCCAATAATAATCCATCCGAATTCTTTTATATGTTTGAAAAACTCCTGCATGACCTCCTAACGGTAGATCATGCTTTTCATGAAGGATTTGTAATCTTATATTGGGATATGTAACGATTTGGACGGGTTTTTTCTGTTGGCTTGTGAATGGTGATGTTTGATCTACATCCGATATTTTATGAGATTCTTGAAGCTTTTCTTCGATTTCCTTAGTCTTCTCCTCGTTCTTCATGACCACTTGTTGTTTTGCTTTCGCTCTGGTGATCACGCACACTTCTTGCTCACGTACCCTGCTGAGTGCATCCGCACCTGTGTTTGTTTTACCCGAGACATGAACTACATTGTAGTCATATTCCGCGAGTTGTAAACGCCAATTTAAAATTCTTTTAGATGCATTCTTAAGATCACCAATTAGTGGTTTGTGATCTGTTCTGATGGTAAACTTACGCCCGAATAGGTACGGTCTGAACACCTCAACCCACTTTGTGGCGAGCATTTCCTTTTCAATTGTTGAGTAGTTCTTTTCCGCGGGCTTGAGCGAGCGGCTGGCATATGCCACCGGTAAGTCGTTACCATCATGCATCTGGCTTAATATGGCTCCCACACCATATTCACTGGCACCTGTTGTTAGAACAAACATTTTATCAAAATCTGGATACTGGAGTATTGGAGTAGTAGTCAGTTTACTTTTTAAACAGTCGAACGCAGTTTGGCACTTCTGGGACCATTCAAATTTGTTTCTCTTCCTTGTTAGCTGGTGCAGAGGTTCTGCGATAGTGGAAAAAGCCGGAACGAACTTTCTGTAATAGCTGGCAAGACCTAAGAAACTTTTGGTCTCACGCATATTTCGTGGGATCGGAAAGTTTACAATAGCTTCAACTGTTTTCGGACTAGGCTTTATGCCTTCAGGAGTTATGATGTGTCCTAAATATTGGATTTCTTTTCCCAAGAATTGACACTTTTCGGTTTGGATTTTGAGGTTGTTTCTCCTGAATGCTTCGAAAATGTCCCTCAACTTACTATTGTGATCTCTCAAGTTTCTGCCATAGACAATGACATCATCTAGATACACAAAACATTTTAGGCCCTGTTGTCCAAGCAACACACTGTTGATCATTATTTGAAATGTGCTTTGCGAATTTTTCATTCCAAAGGGCATTCTGAGAAATTCAAAGTGACCATAGTATGTGCTAAATGCCGTCTTATGCCGATCACGAGGATCCATCTCTATTTGATGGTACCCGCTGGCGATGTCTAAAGTGGAGAAATATTGAGAGTGCCCCAACTGATCAAAAATGTCATTAATTAGTGGGAGTGGGTACGAGTCGCCTATTGTCGCCTCATTGACTCTTCGAAAGTCAACAACCACTCTCCATTTAATTTTACCATTTTGATCTGGTTTTTTCGGCACAACTAGTAAAGGACTATTAAATGGACTGGTGCTGTGGGTGACAATGTTATCATCCAGCATCTTTTGCACCTGGGTATCAATCTCTTTCTTCAGTACTTGTGGAACCCTGTACTGTCTAGTATTAATTGGAGGAGTGTTATCGTGAAGATGAACTTGGTGCTTGACACCAGGCACGCTTGAAAGTTTGTCGCCTTCGACAAAGGAAATATCTGAATATTCCCTGATTAGTTCAAGGAGTGAAGTAGATTCTTTAATGTTTAGATTTTTATCTAAAGTTGGAATAATTTTTTCTATTATAAGATCATCTCTAGTTTCGAGATGTTGATCTTTCCCTGTTTCAGAGCAAGATTCAAATTGAAGGATGTCGTATTGATCAAGAGAGGTGAGTTTTGGTACGAAGTTCTCAAAGGTTACTTCGTCTGGGTTTGTATTAACTATGCTGATCTGAGCTTTCAGCATGTTTGGTTGGATGATACAATTACCAACATATACACCTTGCATTACTTCCTCTGAGCTGCATAGGTATTGGTTATTTGTGGGAGTTGATACCTGTACTACCACTTCTTCTCGAGGAGGAAGTCGTATTTTGGCTGGGTTATTTAGGAATTTCATTTTATTCCCTAGAATACTCAGTTTTGAAGTACTGCATAGAATATCAACTTTATTGACACTTAGAAAATCTCTCCCGAGAATTCCATCTTGTTCGATTTGAAAATCGTCCTCAACAACTTGGAATTTGTGAGGAATTTTTAAATACGGGGGAATATCCACGTGTGTAGATACACACCCTAGAGTAGTTGTGGCTTCTTTGCCAATTCCCTTTAATAGGGCTTTTTCTCTCCGATCGATTGAGCTTATGTCTTTAATCATTTTAACTTTGATTATTGACACTGAAGCACCAGAGTCTATTAAAAGATTCGACTCTTTTCTAGATGCTGCTAACTTTAATTTTACCACATCATGGGAACATTTATGTTTTGATACTAGGTTGATTTGGTGAGACTTAAGCTCACATGGGGGTTTATGGATTTGAGCAACGGCTATGAATGGTTCCGTTGGTGGCCAAACCTCCTCCGTTCCTTTCGGTTCGGTGGGAGTTCTAACTAGTTTGCTTAAATTTGTGTTTAATGGAAGTTTCGAGGCAGAACTCTGATACTTGCCATGGCTTGATGAGGTGGAACTCACAGGAACTACCGAGGTAGAACTCTGGCAGTTATTATTAGACTACGAGACGGAACTTGTTGGAATTACTGAGGCGGAACTCTGATAGTTATTATTAAGGTACGAGACGGAACTCGTAGTTTTTATTAAGGTACGAGATAGAACTCGTAGGAACTACCGAGGCGGAACTCGGATAGTTATTATTAAGGTACGAGACGGAACTCGTAGGAACTATCGAGGCGGAACTCTGATAGTTATTATTAAGGTACGAGACGGAACTCGTAGGAACTACCGAGGCGGAACTCTGATAGTTTTTATTAAGGTGCGAGACGGAACTCGTAGGAACTACCGAGGCGGAACTCTGATAGTTATTATTAAGGTACGAGATAGAACTCGTAGGAACTATCGAGGCGGAACTCTGATAGTTGTTATTTATAATATTTACGAGAACTGGACTCGCCTGAACTATAGCTGGTGTTGCTGGTGCTCGACGAGTCCTTCCTCGTTTCCCAGGTGATGAATGGAGTCTTCATCAATGTTTTCTATGTAATTAATATTCATTCTTTGTAGCCCGTTCGTTAATTGGTTGATGTCCTGATCTCTCCGGTAACCTTGTTGACCCCTGTTAATGTATGCTGGTTGTCTTTGACTAACCATGGGTTGTGAAGGCCGTGTTTGATTAACCGGAGGTTGATTAAAGTTTTGCTTGACAGGACTGTTATGCGTGTTCCTACGCGGCTCAAGGTTTTGTTGAACTCTATTGGGTTGATAACTCCGTTGTTCATTATTCTGTTGATTTCTATGTAGATATTGGTTCCTTTCTGGAAATTGTGGCTGGTAGAGTTGCGCTCTGGATTGTAACTGTTGGTACCTTTGATTTGCGGCATTTCTGGCAGCACAGTTCTCCAAAATATGCCCGAAACGTTTACAATACCTGCATGTCGCGTTTGGTACTACAATTTCCCTCCGTGCATGATTTAAGGTATTGGTTCGGCATGTTTTCGCACTGTGACCCGACTTATCACAAAGCTGGCACTTTGTTACTGTATCCCCTTGGCTGCTAGTTCCAGTTATTCTAGAACCGCCAAGCTGACGCTCCACTCTATCTGCCATTTCTATGAGTTCTTTCAGGGACTTTCCTGTGGCCATTGACAGGTTTGTTCGGATGGCTTCATTGTGTAAACCACGAATGAAAGCCTCCTGTTCTAGTGTGGCTACAAGGACTTTCGGGAGTGCATTCGCCTCACCAAATTTGGTACGGACTCCTGCTTGATAATCTAGTGCATAATCTTGTACTCGACTACCAAAGTCTGTACAACTCTCCGATTTTCCCTGTCTGGCATTTCTTAATTTGTCTTGTAATGACTCTACTGTGTGGGCGGGCAAAAATTTCTTTGTTAAATTACCATAGAAGTCTTTAAGATCTTCTATTTGGGTATCTTTAAACATAGTATATGCCCTTCCACGGAGCCGGAAAAGAACTTCATCTAAAAGTAACGTAAGCTGCTCTGGCTAACCAACCATTGTCTTTTCAACCTTTTTACAGGCATCAATAAAAAATGGACATCGCTTGGATCTACGTCCACTTGCCCATAGAACAATGGCACACGTTTTTCAACTAATTCTTGAATTTGGGCAGCCATTTTTTTCTTAACAATTTCCAGGAATGTTGGAACGGGTGGAATGAAATATTTCGAATGAATTTTGAATTACTTAAAACAAATGTTCTCGAGCGGAACTGTTTGCGGCAGCGCCAATACCGGAGGGTAACTCCGGTTAGTAATACAATATGCAATTGAAATGCATAATTAATCAATAAATCTCAGTGGGTCAATAAATTTACAACTGTCTCTATACAAAATTATGACTATAATCTAATATAAGCATTTTAATTGAGGTGCTCCGTCTTCAACCGGTAATTAAATATTTCTCTCTTGATTCACGTCAAACTTATTAGTTAGTTAAACGGTCTTTCACTAATATAAAGTCTCAATTGGTGACCCCTACGCTATTAATATCGTATCCGTTTACAATGCTTACACATATGCATGTATATTAAACATTATACTGGACGTGAGTAACGGTGAGCCATATGGAATATCTTTTCCACCACCTTAATTTTACACTTATCCTGTTTTGCGTCTCGCTGTGTTAAAATTTCTCGTCAAATATTTGTATCACTTACCCTTCTGAATAGGAGAACTAATTTTAATTAAGCAAAATCTTTTTTAATGTGCGCCAAATGTCAACTAGGATTAACGCAACAATAATAATATTTTAAACGTCTCAAACAAGCTCTAAATAATTTACACAGTGTCATAGAGCTAAGCTGATTTATCATTTTTTTGTTTTTGTTTAAACATAACAATTTCAAGGGTAACCTTGAAATAGAAAAAAAAAATTATTTACAAATTAGAATTGTGTATATGTATTGTGCATCAATGCCAACGCATCATTAAGCGCACGCGCGCGCTTTAACTTAAAAACGTTTTAGCATTTGCTTATTTTTTATTGTTTTATTTTAACTTGCGTGTGTGCGTATCTCTCTAGTTACACATTATAAAAACCAGTATTAAAAGTTCATTTTTTTTTTCTCCAAACTTCCCTCTCAAAGTCTCAAATACCATAACGTAGAAGAAAACAAAAAAATTAATATCCAAATGTTACTAATCTCACAAGCTGCATAAAGCTAACCTTGTAAACTTCTAATAATATTTTTCTAGCTATGTATATGCTGTGTATTTCGTATTCTCGGTAGCTTTTAGCTCGTATATCCCCTATGTTCAATACACTGACAAAGTCTAAATGCCAGAATGAGAACGCATTATTTACGCATTTTTCTTCTAATTTTGTTTTTTTTTCTTCTGAATAACAAATAGATTTTAACCTTGAGAAAAGCAGTTTTTTGGTTTCGTTGAAGTTTTTTTTATTTATACATAATTACTAAAATAATGTATGATAGATACACAGAGGCGTATTGAATAGAAATTATTTAATTAACAATACAGATAAAATGCGTTTACGACAAAAAAAATGTTCGCGCATATCGACATATGGTGTTCGGTATTCGAGTGTCAGATTGCATTAAAACAACGCATTTTGCGTAATATTCGTTTTTGATTGGTTGATATAATTTACATGTATGCGTTTGACTTGCAAACTCGATTGTAACTAATTAACATATGTGTCAAATGACTAAAGTGCTATTTTTGACATTATAACAGTTAAATGTTATATTAGTCATCCGGAAATTGAATGCAAATATGTAGCTGGAGGCCTCCCCTACAGCCCGTCTCTAAACAAAGAGTTGATTCATTCGATAAAATTGTGTTAAGTATACTCCACTGTTGCGTCGTGTCATCGGAAAATGCAATTTCCATAAAAGCTTAACAGCCATCAGATGTTTTGTGTACAAAAATATTATTCAGTTTGTCTAACAATTTTTTGTATTCTGTTCAGCGAGATAGAGAGCGCGGCACACACAAACCGCGAATAGACACGCATACAACATCGAAATTATCGCGGAATGCGTATTTGTTATGCGTGTGATTGTAATTTGAATTTAATTTTTGTTTTTTTCTGCTATATACTAGAAATATGTGTGTATGCATAGCTATATACATAGTAAAAAAAAAATCGAATTAGATAATTGTATTAGTTTTAATGTGTTATTGGATTGAAAAAAAAAATCATTTCGCGTTTTTTTTTGAGATACCCGAAATTGTATTCGAAGAGAAAATTGAATTACACATTTACATCATATAGTTTAATACTATTTACTATTTTATATTTTTAGTTATGTATGTAGCTATATAGGTTTAGTTGTATTTTTATCAAATTTCGTAAACTTTATTTTTCTAGTTTAATACTCGCAGTATAACACATGTACACAAATTTAGCAATATAATATGTTTAGAAATAAGGAAACGCACAAAATGATAATACTTTCAACCTTGAATGAACTGAAATGTGTATATATAAAAAAAAGTGAATTCGTTGATATTATAAAACACATTTTATTGTATTTTTGCAGTGGTTCTAAAACTTCTAAGTCAAAAGTTGCCAACAAAATAAAATACATTTGCTATTTATTGGTATGAAACACACAAAAAGAGCTTACACAAACATTAGAATGATTCATGTTGCGTTTTTTTTTTGAAGTTAGAACAATAAAATGTAAAAAATTAACCTTGAAAATTTACGAATTATGTACAATCAAATTTAAATTTGAAAAGAGGTGAATGCAAATTTTATACATAATATACATATTCTACGCATTTTGGTGTTTCAGAAATTATCTCTGCTGCCGAAAAAAATTATATCCACTCATTTAAGAAGTCTTTTTTTGTAATGTTCAATTGTATCTCAGCTGCTGCTTTAATAATAGTGTAGATTGCAGTTGCTCTTACACCTAGGAAACAAAATATGCCCGCACTTCTTTCTCTGCCCTTTCTAATCCATAAAAAGAGTGATAATTTTTTATTTAAGAACTAATATACATACGTACTTATAAATGGAGAGTCAGTTAACGGGGGAGAAGTGGAAGGTGCGTTTCTGAGATTGTTGACAGTATTTCAAACAACAATTACATTTATTACTTATGGATAATTGGTTGATAATCGCGAAATCATCACAACGATATTGTTCGATCGAGAGACTTGTTTACACTCGTATTCCCTTAGTGGTGTCACTTCATTCGACGCGACAATTGTCGTATCACTTCGACTATACATTGGTATTCTCTTAGTCGATCGAAGTGACATGATGAAATTTCATTAACTCGACGCATCTGGCAGCACTAAAAATTATCCTAATATTTCACTGATCATTAACGTTTGTTATCATATGAAATCAACAATAATACATATTATTTATTATAATTTATTTATTATTTTTTGCGCTTTTGGTTTGCATTTGTAGAAATTGTTTTCGTTCGTCTTGAAAATTATTTCTCGACCTTCTTCGAGTGTTTCTTGATATTGGTGCCAATAATCAATTTGCGGTTCTTCTAACGTAATATCTTCCTCCACTGCTAGATTTGATTCTAAATCAGCCGCTATACTTTCTTTTCCGAACTAATTCATAGCTCCTGTTTGCAGTGCTAGTAATCCTTTCGTAACACAAAAGGCTAATTACACTTTCTTCCAGGGGTGAAAATACATATAATTTATTACTCCCACCTCCAGTGCCTGAAACTTCTTTCTTGTTGTGAGCCAATTTTTTTTAGATCATTTCAGACGTGAAATAACAATTTTATTATTGAACTATATACGTACAACTTAAAATTTCTTTTATATGGTCTTATTTTATGCCATCCTACTCCTTCTTGAATTGGAGGACCTAAGCTGTTCAGCTTGACAGCAAAACTGTTCCACTTTCCACTAATTCTGTTTTTGAACTGCCAAATGAAAAAAATTCTTTGGCAATTCCCACATTTTTTTTCCATTAGTTGCACTAAACATTCAAATTGCTTGCAATTTGTTAATTTATCACTAAAACACAAAAAAATTTACGTATTGTAATATGAAAATGATTATTTTTTAATTAAAATGCGTCATTTTAAACGCGTCATGCGGTAAAAATATGAAAATAATGTTTTGCGGTAGCAACCATCGAACGGAGCACAATTGCAGATTTTCGATTTTTCTGGCTCTGAATTTGTGGGCTGTTGATTTTCAATAAAATCGAATTTTCTGCGAAATGTGTAGAAATGTGCGGGCAATTCAAATGACCGTTGGCATGACGATTACAGGTCTTAACGCCCATTGATAGAGGTATCAACCATCGAAATCGGAGCACAATTGCAGATTTTCGATTTTTCTGGCTCTGAATTTGTGGGCTATAGTTCAGTTGATTTTCAATAAAACCGAATTTTCTGCGAAATGTGTAGAAATATGCGGGCGATCTAAATGACCGTTGGGATGACGATTACAGGTCTCAACGGCTATTGATCGAGGTATCAACCATCGAATTCGGAGCACAATTGCAGATTTTCGATTTTTTTGGCTCTGAATTTGTGGGCTATAGTTCAGTTGATTTTCAATAAAATTGAATTTGCTGCGAAATGTGTAGAAATGGGCGGGCGATTCAAATGACCGTTGGCATGACGATTACAGGTCTAAACGGCTATTGATCGAGGTATCGACCATCGAATTCGGAGCACAATTGCAGATTTTCGATTTTTTTGGCTCTGAATTTGTGGGCTATAGTTCAGTTGATTTTCAATAAAATCGAATTTTCTGTGAAATGTGTAGAAATATGCGGGCGATCCAAATGACCGTTGGCATGACGATTACAGGTCTAAACGGCTATTGATCGAGGTATCGACCATCGAATTCGGAGCACAATTGCAGATTTTCGATTTTTTTGGCTCTGAATTTGTGGGCTATAGTTCAGTTGATTTTCAATAAAATCGAATTTTCTGTGAAATGTGTAGAAATATGCGGGCGATCCAAATGACCGTTGGCATGACGATTACAGGTCTAAACGGCTATTGATCGAGGTATCAACCATCGAATTCGGAGCACAATTGCAGATTTTCGATTTTTTTGGCTCTGAATTTGTGGGCTATAGTTCAGTTGATTTTCAATAAAATCGAATTTTCTGTGAAATGTGTAGAAATATGCGGGCGATCCAAATGACCGTTGGCATGACGATTACAGGACTAAACGGCTATTGATCGAGGTATCAACCATCGAATTCGGAGCACAATTGCAGATTTTCGATTTTTTTGGCTCTGAATTTGTGGGCTATAGTTCAGTTGATTTTCAATAAAATTGAATTTTCTGCGAAATGTGTAGAAATGTGCGGGTGATTCAAATGACCGTTGGCATGACGATTACAGGTCTAAACGGCTATTGATCGAGGTATCGACCATCGAATTCGGAGCACAATTGCAGATTTTCGATTTTTTGGATCTGAATTTGTGGGCTATAGTTCAGTTGATTTCCAATAAAATTGAATTTTCTGCGAAATGTGTAGAAATGTGCGGGCGATTCAAATGACCGTTGGCATGACGATTACAGGTCTAAACGGCTATTGATCGAGGTTTCGACCATCGATTTCGGAGCACAATTGCAGATTTTCGATTTTTTTGGCTCTGAATTTGTGGGCTATAGTTCAGTTGATTTTCAATAAAATTGAATTTTCTGCGAAATGTGTATAAATGTGCGGGCGATTCAAATGACCGTTGGCATGACGATTACAGGTCTAAACGGCTATTGATCGAGGTATCGACCATCGAATTCGGAGCACAATTGCAGATTTTCGATTTTTTGGCTCTGAATTTGTGGGCTATAGTTCAGTTGATTTTCAATAAAATTGAATTTTCTGCGAAATGTGTAGAAATGTGCGGGCGATTCAAATGACCGTTGGCATGACGATTACAGGTCTAAACGGCTATTGATCGAGGTATCAACCATCGAATTCGGAGCACAATTGCAGATTTTCGATTTTTTTGGCTCTGAATTTGTGGGCTATAGTTCAGTTGATTTTCAATAAAATCGAATTTTCTGTGAAATGTGTAGAAATATGCGGGCGATCCAAATGACCGTTGGCATGACGATTACAGATCTAAACGGCTATTGATCGAGGTATCAACCATCGAATTCGGAGCACAATTGCAGATTTTCGATTTTTTTGGCTCTGAATTTGTGGGTTATAGTTCAGTTGATTTTCAATAAAATTGAATTTTCTGCGAAATGTGTAGAAATGTGCGGGCGATCCAAATGACCGTTGGCATGACGATTACAGGTCTCAACGCCTATTGATCGAGGTATCGACCATCTATTTCGGAGCACAATTGCAGATTTTCGATTTTTTTGGCTCTGAATTTGTGGGCTATAGTTCAGTTGATTTTCAATAAAATCGAATTTTCTGTGAAATGTGTAGAAATATGCGGGCGATCCAAATGACCGTTGGCATGACGATTACAGGTCTAAACGGCTATTGATCGAGGTATCAACCATCGAATTCGGAGCACAATTGCAGATTTTCGATTTTTTTGGCTCTGAATTTGTGGGCTATAGTTCAGTTGATTTTCAATAAAATTGAATTTTCTGCGAAATGTGTAGAAATGTGCGGGCGATCCAAATGACCGTTGGCATGACGATTACAGGTCTCAACGGCTATTGATCGAGGTATCGACCATCGAATTCGGAGCACAATTGCAGATTTTCGATTTTTTTGGCTCTGAATTTGTGGGCTATAGTTCAGTTGATTTTCAATAAAATCGAATTTTCTGCGAAATGTGTAGAAATATGCGGGCGATCCAAATGACCGTTGGCATGACGATTACAGGTCTAAACGGCTATTGATCGAGGTATCAACCATCGAATTCGGAGCACAATTGCAGATTTTCGATTTTTTTGGCTCTGAATTTGTGGGCTATAGTTCAGTTGATTTTCAATAAAATCGAATTTTCTGTGAAATGTGTAGAAATATGCGGGCGATCCAAATGACCGTTGGCATGACGATTACAGGTCTAAACGGCTATTGATCGAGGTATCAACCATCGAATTCGGAGCACAATTGCAGATTTTCGATTTTTTTGGCTCTGAATTTGTGGGCTATAGTTCAGTTGATTTTCAATAAAATCGAATTTTCTGTGAAATGTGTAGAAATATGCGGGCGATCCAAATGACCGTTGGCATGACGATTACAGGTCTAAACGGATATTGATCGAGGTATCAACCATCGAATTCGGAGCACAATTGCAGATTTTCGATTTTTTTGGCTCTGAATTTGTGGGCTATAGTTCAGTTGATTTTCAATAAAATTGAATTTTCTGCGAAATGTGTATAAATGTGCGGGCGATTCAAATGACCGTTGGCATGACGATTACAGGTCTAAACGGCTATTGATCGAGGTATCGACCATCGAATTCGGAGCACAATTGCAGATTTTCGATTTTTTGGCTCTGAATTTGTGGGCTATAGTTCAGTTGATTTTCAATAAAATTGAATTTTCTGCGAAATGTGTAGAAATGTGCGGGCGATTCAAATGACCGTTGGCATGACGATTACAGGTCTAAACGGCTATTGATCGAGGTATCAACCATCGAATTCGGAGCACAATTGCAGATTTTCGATTTTTTTGGCTCTGAATTTGTGGGCTATAGTTCAGTTGATTTTCAATAAAATCGAATTTTCTGTGAAATGTGTAGAAATATGCGGGCGATCCAAATGACCGTTGGCATGACGATTACAGATCTAAACGGCTATTGATCGAGGTATCAACCATCGAATTCGGAGCACAATTGCAGATTTTCGATTTTTTTAGCTCTGAATTTGTGGGTTATAGTTCAGTTGATTTTCAATAAAATTGAATTTTCTGCGAAATGTGTAGAAATGTGCGGGCGATCCAAATGACCGTTGGCATGACGATTACAGGTCTCAACGCCTATTGATCGAGGTATCAACCATCTATTTCGGAGCACAATTGCAGATTTTCGATTTTTTTGGCTCTGAATTTGTGGGCTATAGTTCAGTTGATTTTCAATAAAACCGAATTTTCTGTGAAATGTGTAGAAATATGCGGGCGATCCAAATAACCGTTGGCATGACGATTACAGGTCTAAACGGCTATTGATCGAGGTATCAACCATCGAATTCGGAGCACAATTGCAGATTTTCGATTTTTTTGGCTCTGAATTTGTGGGCTATAGTTCAGTTGATTTTCAATAAAATTGAATTTTCTGCGAAATGTGTAGAAATGTGCGGGCGATCCAAATGACCGTTGGCATGACGATTACAGGTCTCAACGGCTATTGATCGAGGTATCGACCATCGAATTCGGAGCACAATTGCAGATTTTCGATTTTTTTGGCTCTGAATTTGTGGGCTATAGTTCAGTTGATTTTCAATAAAATCGAATTTTCTGCGAAATGTGTAGAAATATGCGGGCGATCCAAATGACCGTTGGCATGACGATTACAGGTCTAAACGGCTATTGATCGAGGTATCAACCATCGAATTCGGAGCACAATTGCAGATTTTCGATTTTTTTGGCTCTGAATTTGTGGGCTATAGTTCAGTTGATTTTCAATAAAATCGAATTTTCTGTGAAATGTGTAGAAATATGCGGGCGATCCAAATGACCGTTGGCATGACGATTACAGGTCTAAACGGCTATTGATCGAGGTATCAACCATCGAATTCGGAGCACAATTGCAGATTTTCGATTTTTTTGGCTCTGAATTTGTGGGCTATAGTTCAGTTGATTTTCAATAAAATCGAATTTTCTGTGAAATGTGTAGAAATATGCGGGCGATCCAAATGACCGTTGGCATGACGATTACAGGTCTAAACGGCTATTGATCGAGGTATCAACCATCGAATTCGGAGCACAATTGCAGATTTTCGATTTTTTTGGCTCTGAATTTGTGGGCTATAGTTCAGTTGATTTCCAATAAAATTGAATTTTCTGCGAAATGTGTAGAAATGTGCGGGCGATTCAAATGACCGTTGGCATGACGATTACAGGTCTAAACGGCTATTGATCGAGGTTTCGACCATCGATTTCGGAGCACAATTGCAGATTTTCGATTTTTTTGGCTCTGAATTTGTGGGCTATAGTTCAGTTGATTTTCAATAAAATTGAATTTTCTGCGAAATGTGTAGAAATGTGCGGGCGATTCAAATGACCGTTGGCATGACGATTACAGGTCTAAACGGCTATTGATCGAGGTATCAACCATCGAATTCGGAGCACAATTGCAGATTTTCGATTTTTTTGGCTCTGAATTTGTGGGCTATAGTTCAGTTGATTTCCAATAAAATTGAATTTTCTGTGAAATGTGTAGAAATATGCGGGCGATCCAAATGACCGTTGGCATGACGATTACAGGACTAAACGGCTATTGATCGAGGTATCAACCATCGAATTCGGAGCACAATTGCAGATTTTCGATTTTTTTGGCTCTGAATTTGTGGTCTATAGTTCAGTTGATTTTCAATAAAATTGAATTTTCTGCGAAATGTGTAGAAATGTGCGGGCGATTCAAATGAACGTTGGCATGACGATTACAGGTCTAAACGGCTATTGATCGAGGTATCAACCATCGAATTCGGAGCACAATTGCAGATTTTCGATTTTTTTGGCTCTGAATTTGTGCGCTATAGTTCAGTTGATTTCCAATAAAATTGAATTTTCTGCGAAATGTGTAGAAATGTGCGGGCGATTCAAATGACCGTTGGCATGACGATTACAGGTCTAAACGGCTATAGATCGAGGTTTCGACCATCGATTTCGGAGCACAATTGCAGATTTTCGATTTTTTTGGCTCTGAATTTGTGGCTATAGTTCAGTTGATTTTCAATAAAATTGAATTTTCTGTGAAATGTGTAGAAATATGCGGGCGATCCAAATGACCGTTGGCATGACGATTACAGGTCTAAACGGCTATTGATCGAGGTATCAACCATCGAATTCGGAGCACAATTGCAGATTTTCGATTTTTTTGGCTCTGAATTTGTGGGCTATAGTTCAGTTGATTTTCAATAAAATCGAATTTTCTGTGAAATGTGTAGAAATATGCGGGCGATCCAAATGACCGTTGGCATGACGATTACAGGTCTAAACGGCTATTGATCGAGGTATCAACCATCGAATTCGGAGCACAATTGCAGATTTTCGATTTTTTTGGCTCTGAATTTGTGGGCTATAGTTCAGTTGATTTTCAATAAAATCGAATTTTCTGTGAAATGTGTAGAAATATGCGGGCGATCCAAATGACCGTTGGCATGACGATTACAGGTCTAAACGGCTATTGATCGAGGTATCGACCATCGAATTCGGAGCACAATTGCAGATTTTCGATTTTTTTGGCTCTGAATTTGTGGGCTATAGTTCAGTTGATTTTCAATAAAATCGAATTTTCTGTGAAATGTGTAGAAATATGCGGGCGATCCAAATGACCGTTGGCATGACGATTATAGGTCTAAACGGCTATTGATCGAGGTATCAACCATCGAATTCGGAGCACAATTGCAGATTTTCGGTTTTTTTGGCTCTGAATTTGTGGGCTATAGTTCAGTTGATTTTCAATAAAATCGAATTTTCTGTGAAATGTGTAGAAATATGCGGGCGATCCAAATGACCGTTGGCATGACGATTACAGGTCTAAACGGCTATTGATCGAGGTATCGCCCATCGAATTCGGAGCACAATTGCAGATTTTCGATTTTTTGGCTCTGAATTTGTGGGCTATAGTTCAGTTGATTTTCAATAAAATCGAATTTTCTGTGAAATGTGTAGAAATATGCGGGCGATCCAAATGACCGTTGGCATGACGATTACAGGTCTAAACGGCTATTGATCGAGGTATCAACCAAAGAATTCGGAGCACAATTGCAGATTTTCGATTTTTTTGGCTCTGAATTTGTGGGCTATAGTTCAGTTGATTTTCAATAAAATCGAATTTTCTGTGAAATGTGTAGAAATATGCGGGCGATCCAAATGACCGTTGGCATGACGATTACAGGTCTCAACGGCTATTGATCGAGGTATCAACCATCGAATTCGGAGCACAATTGCAGATTTTCGATTTTTTTGGCTCTGAATTTGTGGGCTATAGTTCAGTTGATTTTCAATAAATTCGAATTTTCTGTGAAATGTGTAGAAATATGCGGGCGATCCAAATGACCGTTGGCATGACGATTACAGGTCTAAACGGCTATTGATCGAGGTATCGACCATCGAATTCGGAGCACAATTGCAGATTTTCGATTTTTTTGGCTTTGAATTTGTGGGCTATAGTTCAGTTGATTTTCAATAAAATCGAATTTTCTGCGAAATGTGTAGAAATGTGCGGGCGATCCAAATGACCGTTGGCATGACGATTACAGGTCTCAACGCCTATTGATCGAGGTATCGACCATCGAATTCGGAGCACAATTGCAGATTTTCGATTTTTTTGGCTCTGAATTTGTGGGCTATAGTTCAGTTGATTTTCAATAAAATCGAATTTTCTGTGAAATGTGTAGAAATATGCGGGCGATCCAAATGACCGTTGGCATGACGATTACAGGTCTAAACGGCTATTGATCGAGGTATCGACCATCGAATTCGGAGCACAATTGCAGATTTTCGATTTTTTTGGCTTTGAATTTGTGGGCTATAGTTCAGTTGATTTTCAATAAAATCGAATTTTCTGCGAAATGTGTAGAAATGTGCGAGCGATCCAAATGACCGTTGGCATGACGATTACAGGTCTAAACGGCTATTGATCGAGGTATCGACCATCGAATTCGGAGCACAATTACAGATTTTCGATTTTTTTGGCTCTGAATTTGTGGGCTATAGTTCAGTTGATTTTCAATAAAATCGAATTTTCTGTGAAATGTGTAGAAATATGCGGGCGATCCAAATGACCGTTGGCATGACGATTACAGGTCTAAACGGCTATTGATCGAGGTATCGCCCATCGAATTCGGAGCACAATTGCAGATTTTCGATTTTTTTGGCTCTGAATTTGTGGGCTATAGTTCAGTTGATTTTCAATAAAATCGAATTTTCTGCGAAATGTGTAGAAATGTGCGGGCGATTCAAATGACCGTTGGCATGACGAGTACAGGTCTAAACGGCTATTGATCGAGGTATCGCCCATCGAATTCGGAGCACAATTGCAGATTTTCGATTTTTTTGGCTCTGAATTTGTGGGCTATAGTTCAGTTGATTTTCAATAAAATCGAATTTTCTGTGAAATGTGTAGAAATATGCGGGCGATCCAAATGACCGTTGGCATGACGATTACAGGTCTAAACGGCTATTGATCGAGGTATCAACCATCGAATTCGGAGCACAATTGCAGATTTTTGATTTTTTTGGCTCTGAATTTGTGGGCTATAGTTCAGTTGATTTTCAATAAAATTGAATTTTCTGCGAAATGTGTAGAAATATGCGGGCGATTCAAATGACCGTTGGCATGACGATTACAGGTCTAAACGGCTATTGATCGAGGTATCGACCATCGAATTCGGAGCACAATTACAGATTTTCGATTTTTTTGGCTCTGAATTTGTGGGCTATAGTTCAGTTGATTTTCAATAAAATCGAATTTTCTGTGAAATGTGTAGAAATATGCGGGCGATCCAAATGACCGTTGGCATGACGATTACAGGTCTAAACGGCTATTGATCGAGGTATCAACCATCGAATTCGGAGCACAATTGCAGATTTTCGATTTTTTTGGCTCTGAATTTGTGGGCTATAGTTCAGTTGATTTTCAATAAAATTGAATTTTCTGTGAAATGTGTAGAAATATGCGGGCGATTCAAATGACCGTTGGCATGACGATTACAGGTCTAAACGGCTATTGATCGAGGTATCGACCATCGAATTCGGAGCACAATTGCAGATTTTCGATTTTTTTGGCTCTGAATTTGTGGGCTATAGTTCAGTTGATTTTCAATAAAATTGAATTTTCTGCGAAATGTGTAGAAATGTGCGGGCGATCCAAATGACCGTTGGCATGACGATTACAGGTCTAAATGGCTATTGATCGAGGTATCAACCATCGAATTCGGAGCACAATTGCAGATTTTCGATTTTTTTGGCTCTGAATTTGTGGGCTATAGTTCAGTTGATTTTCAATAAAATCGAATTTTCTGTGAAATGTGTAGAAATATGCGGGCGATCCAAATGACCGTTGGCATGACGATTACAGGACTAAACGGCTATTGATCGAGGTATCAACCATCGAATTCGGAGCACAATTGCAGATTTTCGATTTTTTTGGCTCTGAATTTGTGGGCTATAGTTCAGTTGATTTTCAATAAAATTGAATTTTCTGCGAAATGTGTAGAAATGTGCGGGCGATTCAAATGACCGTTGGCATGACGATTACAAGTCTAAACGGCTATTGATCGAGGTATCGACCATCGAATTCGGAGCACAATTGCAGATTTTCGATTTTTTGGCTCTGAATTTGTGGGCTATAGTTCAGTTGATTTTCAATAAAATCGAATTTTCTGTGAAATGTGTAGAAATATGCGGGCGATCCAAATGACCGTTGGCATGACGATTACAGGTCTAAACGGCTATTGATCGAGGTATCAACCATCGAATTCGGAGCACAATTGCAGATTTTCGATTTTTTTGGCTCTGAATTTGTGGGCTATAGTTCAGTTGATTTTCAATAAAATTGAATTTTCTGTGAAATGTGTAGAAATGTGCGGGCGATTCAAATGACCGTTGGCATGACGATTACAGGTCTAACGGCTATTGATCGAGGTATCGCCCATCGAATTCGGAGCACAATTGCAGATTTTCGATTTTTTGGCTCTGAATTTGTGGGCTATAGTTCAGTTGATTTTCAATAAAATTGAATTTTCTGCGAAATGTGTAGAAATGTGCGGGCGATTCAAATGACCGTTGGCATGACGATTACAGGTCTAAACGGCTATTGATCGAGGTATCAACCATCGAATTCGGAGCACAATTGCAGATTTTCGATTTTTTTGGCTCTGAATTTGTGGGCTATAGTTCAGTTGATTTTCAATAAAATCGAATTTTCTGCGAAATGTGTAGAAATGTGCGGGCGATCCAAATGACCGTTGGCATGACGATTACAGGTCTCAACGCCTATTGATCGAGGTATCGACCATCGAATTCGGAGCACAATTGCAGATTTTCGATTTTTTTGGCTCTGAATTTGTGGGCTATAGTTCAGTTGATTTTCAATAAAATCGAATTTTCTGTGAAATGTGTAGAAATATGCGGGCGATCCAAATGACCGTTGGCATGACGATTACAGGTCTAAACGGCTATTGATCGAGGTATCGACCATCGAATTCGGAGCACAATTGCAGATTTTCGATTTTTTGGCTCTGAATTTGTGAGCTATAGTTCAGTTGATTTTCAATAAAATTGAATTTTCTGCGAAATGTGTAGAAATGTGCGGGCGATTCAAATGACCGTTGGCATGACGATTACAGGTCTAAACGGCTATTGATCGAGGTATCAACCATCGAATTCGGAGCACAATTGCAGATTTTCGATTTTTTTGGCTCTGAATTTATGGGCTATAGTTCAGTTGATTTTCAATAAAATCGAATTTTCTGCGAAATGTGTAGAAATATGCGGGCGATCCAAATGACCGTTGGCATGACGATTACAGATCTAAACGGCTATTGATCGAGGTATCAACCATCGAATTCGGAGCACAATTGCAGATTTTCGATTTTTTTGGCTCTGAATTTGTGGGCTATAGTTCAGTTGATTTTCAATAAAATCGAATTTTCTGTGAAATGTGTAGAAATATGCGGGCGATCCAAATAACCGTTGGCATGACGATTACAGGTCTAAACGGCTATTGATCGAGGTATCAACCATCGAATTCGGAGCACAATTGCAGATTTTCGATTTTTTGGCTCTGAATTTGTGGGCTATAGTTCAGTTGATTTTCAATAAAATTGAATTTTCTGCGAAATGTGTAGAAATGTGCGGGCGATCCAAATGACCGTTGGCATGACGATTACAGGCCTCAACGCCTATTGATCGAGGTATCAACCATCGAATTCGGAGCACAATTGCAGATTTTCGATTTTTTTGGCTCTGAATTTGTGGGCTATAGTTCAGTTGATTTTCAATAAAATCGAATTTTCTGTGAAATGTGTAGAAATATGCGGGCGATCCAAATGACCGTTGGCATGACGATTACAGGTCTAAACGGCTATTGATCGAGGTATCAACCATCGAATTCGGAGCACAATTGCAGATTTTCGATTTTTTTGGCTCTGAATTTGTGGTCTATAGTTCAGTTGATTTTCAATAAAATTTAATTTTCTGCGAAATGTGTAGAAATGTGCGGGCGATTCAAATGACCGTTGGCATGACGATTACAGGTCTAAACGGCTATTGATCGAGGTATCAACCATCGAATTCGGAGCACAATTGCAGATTTTCGATTTTTTTGGCTCTGAATTTGTGGGCTATAGTTCAGTTGATTTCCAATAAAATTGAATTTTCTGTGAAATGTGTAGAAATATGCGGGCGATCCAAATGACCGTTGGCATGACGATTACAGGACTAAACGGCTATTGATCGAGGTATCAACCATCGAATTCGGAGCACAATTGCAGATTTTCGATTTTTTTGGCTCTGAATTTGTGGTCTATAGTTCAGTTGATTTTCAATAAAATTTAATTTTCTGCGAAATGTGTAGAAATGTGCGGGCGATTCAAATGACCGTTGGCATGACGATTACAGGTCTAAACGGCTATTGATCGAGGTATCAACCATCGAATTCGGAGCACAATTGCAGATTTTCGATTTTTTTGGCTCTGAATTTGTGGGCTATAGTTCAGTTGATTTCCAATAAAATTGAATTTTCTGCGAAATGTGTAGAAATGTGCGGGCGATTCAAATGACCGTTGGCATGACGATTACAGGTCTAAACGGCTATTGATCGAGGTTTCGACCATCGATTTCGGAGCACAATTGCAGATTTTCGATTTTTTTGGCTCTGAATTTGTGGGCTATAGTTCAGTTGATTTTCAATAAAATCGAATTTTCTGCGAAATGTGTAGAAATGTGCGGGCGATCCAAATGACCGTTGGCATGACGATTACAGGTCTCAACGCCTATTGATCGAGGTATCGACCATCGAATTCGGAGCACAATTGCAGATTTTCGATTTTTTTGGCTCTGAATTTGTGGGCTATAGTTCAGTTGATTTTCAATAAAATCGAATTTTCTGTGAAATGTGTAGAAATATGCGGGCGATCCAAATGACCGTTGGCATGACGATTACAGGTCTAAACGGCTATTGATCGAGGTATCGACCATCGAATTCGGAGCACAATTGCAGATTTTCGATTTTTTGGCTCTGAATTTGTGAGCTATAGTTCAGTTGATTTTCAATAAAATCGAATTTTCTGTGAAATGTGTAGAAATATGCGGGCGATCCAAATGACCGTTGGCATGACGATTACAGGTCTAAACGGCTATTGATCGAGGTATCAACCATCGAATTCGGAGCACAATTGCAGATTTTCGATTTTTTTGGCTCTGAATTTGTGGGCTATAGTTCAGTTGATTTTCAATAAAATTGAATTTTCTGCGAAATGTGTAGAAATGTGCGGGCGATTCAAATGACCGTTGGCATGACGATTACAGGTCTAAACGGCTATTGATCGAGGTATCAACCATCGAATTCGGAGCACAATTGCAGATTTTCGATTTTTTTGGCTCTGAATTTGTGGGCTATAGTTCAGTTGATTTTCAATAAAATCGAATTTTCTGTGAAATGTGTAGAAATATGCGGGCGATCCAAATAACCGTTGGCATGACGATTACAGGTCTAAACGGCTATTGATCGAGGTATCAACCATCGAATTCGGAGCACAATTGCAGATTTTCGATTTTTTTGGCTCTGAATTTGTGGGCTATAGTTCAGTTGATTTTCAATAAAATTGAATTTTCTGCGAAATGTGTAGAAATGTGCGGGCGATCCAAATGACCGTTGGCATGACGATTACAGGCCTCAACGCCTATTGATCGAGGTATCAACCATCGAATTCGGAGCACAATTGCAGATTTTCGATTTTTTTGGCTCTGAATTTGTGGGCTATAGTTCAGTTGATTTTCAATAAAATCGAATTTTCTGTGAAATGTGTAGAAATATGCGGGCGATCCAAATGACCGTTGGCATGACGATTACAGGTCTAAACGGCTATTGATCGAGGTATCAACCATCGAATTCGGAGCACAATTGCAGATTTTCGATTTTTTTGGCTCTGAATTTGTGGGCTATAGTTCAGTTGATTTTCAATAAAATCGAATTTTCTGTGAAATGTGTAGAAATATGCGGGCGATCCAAATGACCGTTGGCATGACGATTACAGGTCTAAACGGCTATTGATCGAGGTATCGACCATCGAATTCGGAGCACAATTGCAGATTTTCGATTTTTTGGCTCTGAATTTGTGAGCTATAGTTCAGTTGATTTTCAATAAAATCGAATTTTCTGTGAAATGTGTAGAAATATGCGGGCGATCCAAATGACCGTTGGCATGACGATTACAGGTCTAAACGGCTATTGATCGAGGTATCAACCATCGAATTCGGAGCACAATTGCAGATTTTCGATTTTTTTGGCTCTGAATTTGTGGGCTATAGTTCAGTTGATTTTCAATAAAATTGAATTTTCTGCGAAATGTGTAGAAATATGCGGGCGATCCAAATGACCGTTGGCATGACGATTACAGATCTAAACGGCTATTGATCGAGGTATCAACCATCGAATTCGGAGCACAATTGCAGATTTTCGATTTTTTTGGCTCTGAATTTGTGGGCTATAGTTCAGTTGATTTTCAATAAAATCGAATTTTCTGTGAAATGTGTAGAAATATGCGGGCGATCCAAATGACCGTTGGCATGACGATTACAGGTCTAAACGGCTATTGATCGAGGTATCGACCATCGAATTCGGAGCACAATTGCAGATTTTCGATTTTTTGGCTCTGAATTTGTGAGCTATAGTTCAGTTGATTTTCAATAAAATTGAATTTTCTGTGAAATGTGTAGAAATATGCGGGCGATCCAAATAACCGTTGGCATGACGATTACAGGTCTAAACGGCTATTGATCGAGGTATCAACCATCGAATTCGGAGCACAATTGCAGATTTTCGATTTTTTTGGCTCTGAATTTGTGGGCTATAGTTCAGTTGATTTTCAATAAAATTGAATTTTCTGCGAAATGTGTAGAAATGTGCGGGCGATCCAAATGACCGTTGGCATGACGATTACAGGCCTCAACGCCTATTGATCGAGGTATCAACCATCGAATTCGGAGCACAATTGCAGATTTTCGATTTTTTTGGCTCTGAATTTGTGGGCTATAGTTCAGTTGATTTTCAATAAAATCGAATTTTCTGTGAAATGTGTAGAAATATGCGGGCGATCCAAATGACCGTTGGCATGACGATTACAGGTCTAAACGGCTATTGATCGAGGTATCAACCATCGAATTCGGAGCACAATTGCAGATTTTCGATTTTTTTGGCTCTGAATTTGTGGGCTATAGTTCAGTTGATTTTCAATAAAATTGAATTTTCTGCGAAATGTGTAGAAATGTGCGGGCGATTCAAATGACCGTTGGCATGACGATTACAGGTCTAAACGGCTATTGATCGAGGTATCAACCATCGAATTCGGAGCACAATTGCAGATTTTCGATTTTTTTGGCTCTGAATTTGTGGGCTATAGTTCAGTTGATTTCCAATAAAATTGAATTTTCTGTGAAATGTGTAGAAATATGCGGGCGATCCAAATGACCGTTGGCATGACGATTACAGGACTAAACGGCTATTGATCGAGGTATCAACCATCGAATTCGGAGCACAATTGCAGATTTTCGATTTTTTTGGCTCTGAATTTGTGGTCTATAGTTCAGTTGATTTTCAATAAAATTTAATTTTCTGCGAAATGTGTAGAAATGTGCGGGCGATTCAAATGACCGTTGGCATGACGATTACAGGTCTAAACGGCTATTGATCGAGGTATCAACCATCGAATTCGGAGCACAATTGCAGATTTTCGATTTTTTTGGCTCTGAATTTGTGGGCTATAGTTCAGTTGATTTCCAATAAAATTGAATTTTCTGCGAAATGTGTAGAAATGTGCGGGCGATTCAAATGACCGTTGGCATGACGATTACAGGTCTAAACGGCTATTGATCGAGGTTTCGACCATCGATTTCGGAGCACAATTGCAGATTTTCGATTTTTTTGGCTCTGAATTTGTGGGCTATAGTTCAGTTGATTTTCAATAAAATCGAATTTTCTGTGAAATGTGTAGAAATATGCGGGCGATCCAAATGACCGTTGGCATGACGATTACAGGTCTAAACGGCTATTGATCGAGGTATCAACCATCGAATTCGGAGCACAATTGCAGATTTTCGATTTTTTTGGCTCTGAATTTGTGGGCTATAGTTCAGTTGATTTTCAATAAAATCGAATTTTCTGTGAAATGTGTAGAAATATGCGGGCGATCCAAATGACCGTTGGCATGACGATTACAGGTCTAAACGGCTATTGATCGAGGTATCAACCATCGAATTCGGAGCACAATTGCAGATTTTCGATTTTTTTGGCTCTGAATTTGTGGGCTATAGTTCAGTTGATTTTCAATAAAATCGAATTTTCTGTGAAATGTGTAGAAATATGCGGGCGATCCAAATGACCGTTGGCATGACGATTACAGGTCTAAACGGCTATTGATCGAGGTATCAACCATCGAATTCGGAGCACAATTGCAGATTTTCGATTTTTTTGGCTCTGAATTTGTGGGCTATAGTTCAGTTGATTTTCAATAAAATCGAATTTTCTGTGAAATGTGTAGAAATATGCGGGCGATCCAAATGACCGTTGGCATGACGATTACAGGTCTAAACGGCTATTGATCGAGGTATCAACCATCGAATTCGGAGCACAATTGCAGATTTTCGATTTTTTTGGCTCTGAATTTGTGGTCTATAGTTCAGTTGATTTTCAATAAATTCGAATTTTCTGTGAAATGTGTAGAAATATGCGGGCGATCCAAATGACCGTTGGCATGACGATTACAGGTCTAAACGGCTATTGATCGAGGTTTCGACCATCGATTTCGGAGCACAATTGCAGATTTTCGATTTTTTTGGCTCTGAATTTGTGGCTATAGTTCAGTTGATTTTCAATAAAATCGAATTTTCTGTGAAATGTGTAGAAATATGCGGGCGATCCAAATGACCGTTGGCATGACGATTACAGGTCTAAACGGCTATTGATCGAGGTATCAACCATCGAATTCGGAGCACAATTGCAGATTTTCGATTTTTTTGGCTCTGAATTTGTGGGCTATAGTTCAGTTGATTTTCAATAAAATCGAATTTTCTGTGAAATGTGTAGAAATATGCGGGCGATCCAAATGACCGTTGGCATGACGATTACAGGTCTAAACGGCTATTGATCGAGGTATCAACCATCGAATTCGGAGCACAATTGCAGATTTTCGATTTTTTTGGCTCTGAATTTGTGGGCTATAGTTCAGTTGATTTTCAATAAAATCGAATTTTCTGTGAAATGTGTAGAAATATGCGGGCGATCCAAATGACCGTTGGCATGACGATTACAGGTCTAAACGGCTATTGATCGAGGTATCAACCATCGAATTCGGAGCACAATTGCAGATTTTCGATTTTTTTGGCTCTGAATTTGTGGGCTATAGTTCAGTTGATTTTCAATAAATTCGAATTTTCTGTGAAATGTGTAGAAATATGCGGGCGATCCAAATGACCGTTGGCATGACGATTACAGGTCTAAACTGCTATTGATCGAGGTATCAACCATCGAATTCGGAGCACAATTGCAGATTTTCGATTTTTTTGGCTCTGAATTTGTGGGCTATAGTTCAGTTGATTTTCAATAAAATCGAATTTTCTGTGAAATGTGTAGAAATATGCGGGCGATCCAAATGACCGTTGGCATGACGATTACAGGTCTAAACGGCTATTGATCGAGGTATCAACCATCGAATTCGGAGCACAATTGCAGATTTTCGATTTTTTTGGCTCTGAATTTGTGGGCTATAGTTCAGTTGATTTTCAATAAATTCGAATTTTCTGTGAAATGTGTAGAAATATGCGGGCGATCCAAATGACCGTTGGCATGACGATTACAGGTCTAAACGGCTATTGATCGAGGTTTCGATCATCGATTTCGGAGCACAATTGCAGATTTTCGATTTTTTTGGCTCTGAATTTGTGGCTATAGTTCAGTTGATTTTCAATAAAATCGAATTTTCTGTGAAATGTGTAGAAATATGCGGGCGATCCAAATGACCGTTGGCATGACGATTACAGGTCTAAACGGCTATTGATCGAGGTATCAACCATCGAATTCGGAGCACAATTGCAGATTTTCGATTTTTTTGGCTCTGAATTTGTGGGCTATAGTTCAGTTGATTTTCAATAAAATCGAATTTTCTGTGAAATGTGTAGAAATATGCGGGCGATCCAAATGACCGTTGGCATGACGATTACAGGTCTAAACGGCTATTGATCGAGGTATCAACCAGCGAATTCGGAGCACAATTGCAGATTTTCGATTTTTTTGGCTCTGAATTTGTGGGCTATAGTTCAGTTGATTTTCAATAAAATCGAATTTTCTGTGAAATGTGGAGAAATATGCGGGCGATCCAAATGACCGTTGGCATGACGATTACAGGTCTAAACGGCTATTGATCGAGGTATCAACCATCGAATTCGGAGCACAATTGCAGATTTTCGATTTTTTTGGCTCTGAATTTGTGGTCTATAGTTCAGTTGATTTTCAATAAATTCGAATTTTCTGTGAAATGTGTAGAAATATGCGGGCGATCCAAATGACCGTTGGCATGACGATTACAGGTCTAAACGGCTATTGAATGAGGTTTCGACCATCGATTTCGGAGCACAATTGCAGATTTTCGATTTTTTTGGCTCTGAATTTGTGGCTATAGTTCAGTTGATTTTCAATAAAATCGAATTTTCTGTGAAATGTGTAGAAATATGCGGGCGATCCAAATGACCGTTGGCATGACGATTACAGGTCTAAACGGCTATTGATCGAGGTATCAACCATCGAATTCGGAGCACAATTGCAGATTTTCGATTTTTTTGGCTCTGAATTTGTGGGCTATAGTTCAGTTGATTTTCAATAAAATCGAATTTTCTGTGAAATGTGTAGAAATATGCGGGCGATCCAAATGACCGTTGGCATGACGATTACAGGTCTCAACGGCTATTGATCGAGGTATCAACCATCGAATTCGGAGCACAATTGCAGATTTTCGATTTTTTTGGCTCTGAATTTGTGGGCTATAGTTCAGTTGATTTTCAATAAAATCGAATTTTCTGTGAAATGTGTAGAAATATGCGGGCGATCCAAATGACCGTTGGCATGACGATTACAGGTCTAAACGGCTATTGATCGAGGTATCAACCATCGAATTCGGAGCACAATTGCAGATTTTCGATTTTTTTGGCTCTGAATTTGTGGGCTATAGTTCAGTTGATTTTCAATAAATTCGAATTTTCTGTGAAATGTTTAGAAATATGCGGGCGATCCAAATGACCGTTGGCATGACGATTACAGGTCTAAACTGCTATTGATCGAGGTATCAACCATCGAATTCGGAGCACAATTGCAGATTTTCGATTTTTTTGGCTCTGAATTTGTGGGCTATAGTTCAGTTGATTTTCAATAAAATCGAATTTTCTGTGAAATGTGTAGAAATATGCGGGCGATCCAAATGACCGTTGGCATGACGATTACAGGTCTAAACGGCTATTGATCGAGGTATCAACCATCGAATTCGGAGCACAATTGCAGATTTTCGATTTTTTTGGCTCTGAATTTGTGGGCTATAGTTCAGTTGATTTTCAATAAATTCGAATTTTCTGTGAAATGTGTAGAAATATGCGGGCGATCCAAATGACCGTTGGCATGACGATTACAGGTCTAAACGGCTATTGATCGAGGTTTCGATCATCGATTTCGGAGCACAATTGCAGATTTTCGATTTTTTTGGCTCTGAATTTGTGGGCTATAGTTCAGTTGATTTTCAATAAAATCGAATTTTCTGTGAAATGTGTAGAAATATGCGGGCGATCCAAATGACCGTTGGCATGACGATTACAGGTCTAAACGGCTATTGATCGAGGTATCGACCATCGAATTCGGAGCACAATTGCAGATTTTCGATTTTTTGGCTCTGAATTTGTGGGCTATAGTTCAGTTGATTTTCAATAAAATTGAATTTTCTGCGAAATGTGTAGAAATGTGCGGGCGATTCAAATGACCGTTGGCATGACGATTACAGGTCTAAACGGCTATTGATCGAGGTATCAACCATCGAATTCGGAGCACAATTGCAGATTTTCGATTTTTTTGGCTCTGAATTTGTGGGCTATAGTTCAGTTGATTTTCAATAAAATCGAATTTTCTGTGAAATGTGTAGAAATATGCGGGCGATCCAAATGACCGTTGGCATGACGATTACAGATCTAAACGGCTATTGATCGAGGTATCAACCATCGAATTCGGAGCACAATTGCAGATTTTCGATTTTTTTGGCTCTGAATTTGTGGGTTATAGTTCAGTTGATTTTCAATAAAATTGAATTTTCTGCGAAATGTGTAGAAATGTGCGGGCGATCCAAATGACCGTTGGCATGACGATTACAGGTCTCAACGCCTATTGATCGAGGTATCGACCATCTATTTCGGAGCACAATTGCAGATTTTCGATTTTTTTGGCTCTGAATTTGTGGGCTATAGTTCAGTTGATTTTCAATAAAATCGAATTTTCTGTGAAATGTGTAGAAATATGCGGGCGATCCAAATGACCGTTGGCATGACGATTACAGGTCTAAACGGCTATTGATCGAGGTATCAACCATCGAATTCGGAGCACAATTGCAGATTTTCGATTTTTTTGGCTCTGAATTTGTGGGCTATAGTTCAGTTGATTTTCAATAAATTCGAATTTTCTGTGAAATGTTTAGAAATATGCGGGCGATCCAAATGACCGTTGGCATGACGATTACAGGTCTAAACTGCTATTGATCGAGGTATCAACCATCGAATTCGGAGCACAATTGCAGATTTTCGATTTTTTTGGCTCTGAATTTGTGGGCTATAGTTCAGTTGATTTTCAATAAAATCGAATTTTCTGTGAAATGTGTAGAAATATGCGGGCGATCCAAATGACCGTTGGCATGACGATTACAGGTCTAAACGGCTATTGATCGAGGTATCAACCATCGAATTCGGAGCACAATTGCAGATTTTCGATTTTTTTGGCTCTGAATTTGTGGCTATAGTTCAGTTGATTTTCAATAAAATCGAATTTTCTGTGAAATGTGTAGAAATATGCGGGCGATCCAAATGACCGTTGGCATGACGATTACAGGTCTAAACGGCTATTGATCGAGGTATCAACCATCGAATTCGGAGCACAATTGCAGATTTTCGATTTTTTTGGCTCTGAATTTGTGGGCTATAGTTCAGTTGATTTTCAATAAAATCGAATTTTCTGTGAAATGTGTAGAAATATGCGGGCGATCCAAATGACCGTTGGCATGACGATTACAGGTCTAAACGGCTATTGATCGAGGTATCAACCATCGAATTCGGAGCACAATTGCAGATTTTCGATTTTTTTGGCTCTGAATTTGTGGGCTATAGTTCAGTTGATTTTCAATAAATTCGAATTTTCTGTGAAATGTGTAGAAATATGCGGGCGATCCAAATGACCGTTGGCATGACGATTACAGGTCTAAACGGATATTGATCGAGGTATCGACCATCGAATTCGGAGCACAATTGCAGATTTTCGATTTTTTTGGCTCTGAATTTGTGGGCTATAGTTCAGTTGATTTTCAATAAAATCGAATTTTCTGCGAAATGTGTAGAAATGTGCGGGCGATCCAAATGACCGTTGGCATGACGATTACAGGTCTCAACGCCTATTGATCGAGGTATCGACCATCGAATTCGGAGCACAATTGCAGATTTTCGATTTTTTTGGCTCTGAATTTGTGGGCTATAGTTCAGTTGATTTTCAATAAAATCGAATTTTCTGTGAAATGTGTAGAAATATGCGGGCGATCCAAATGACCGTTGGCATGACGATTACAGGTCTAAACGGCTATTGATCGAGGTATCAACCATCGAATTCGGAGCACAATTGCAGATTTTCGATTTTTTTGGCTCTGAATTTGTGGGCTATAGTTCAGTTGATTTTCAATAAAATTGAATTTTTTGCGAAATGTGTAGAAATGTGCGGGCGATTCAAATGACCGTTGGCATGACGAGTACAGGTCTAAACGGCTATTGATCGAGGTATCGCCCATCGAATTCGGAGCACAATTGCAGATTTTCGATTTTTTTGGCTCTGAATTTGTGGGCTATAGTTCAGTTGATTTTCAATAAAATCGAATTTTCTGTGAAATGTGTAGAAATATGCGGGCGATCCAAATGACCGTTGGCATGACGATTACAGGTCTAAACGGCTATTGATCGAGGTATCAACCATCGAATTCGGAGCACAATTGCAGATTTTCGATTTTTTTGGCTCTGAATTTGTGGGCTATAGTTCAGTTGATTTTCAATAAATTCGAATTTTCTGTGAAATGTGTAGAAATATGCGGGCGATCCAAATGACCGTTGGCATGACGATTACAGGTCTAAACGGCTATTGATCGAGGTTTCGATCATCGATTTCGGAGCACAATTGCAGATTTTCGATTTTTTTGGCTCTGAATTTGTGGCTATAGTTCAGTTGATTTTCAATAAAATCGAATTTTCTGTGAAATGTGTAGAAATATGCGGGCGATCCAAATGACCGTTGGCATGACGATTACAGGTCTAAACGGCTATTGATCGAGGTATCAACCATCGAATTCGGAGCACAATTGCAGATTTTCGATTTTTTTGGCTCTGAATTTGTGGGCTATAGTTCAGTTGATTTTCAATAAAATTGAATTTTCTGCGAAATGTGTAGAAATATGCGGGCGATTCAAATGACCGTTGGCATGACGATTACAGGTCTAAACGGCTATTGATCGAGGTATCGACCATCGAATTCGGAGCACAATTGCAGATTTTCGATTTTTTTGGCTCTGAATTTGTGGGCTATAGTTCAGTTGATTTTCAATAAAATTGAATTTTCTGCGAAATGTGTAGAAATGTGCGGGCGATCCAAATTACCGTTGGCATGACGATTACAGGTCTAAACGGCTATTGATCGAGGTATCAACCATCGAATTCGGAGCACAATTGCAGATTTTCGATTTTTTTGGGTCTGAATTTGTGGGCTATAGTTCAGTTGATTTTCAATAAAATTGAATTTTCTGCGAAATGTGTAGAAATGTGCGGGCGATTCAAATGACCGTTGGCATGACGATGACAGGTCTAAACGGCTATTGATCGAGGTATCAACCATCGAATTCGAAGCACAATTGCAGATTTTCGATTTTTTTGGCTCTGAATTTGTGGGCTATAGTTCAGTTGATTTTCAATAAAATTGAATTTTCTGCGAAATGTGTAGAAATGTGCGGGCGATCCAAATGACCGTTGGCATGACGATTACAGGTCTAAACGGCTATTGATCGAGGTATCAACCATCGAATTCGGAGCACAATTGCAGATTTTCGATTTTTTTGGCTCTGAATTTGTGGGCTATAGTTCAGTTGATTTTCAATAAAATCGAATTTTCTGTGAAATATGTAGAAATATGCGGGCGATCCAAATGACCGTTGGCATGACGATTACAGGTCTAAACGGCTATTGATCGAGGTATCAACCATCGAATTCGGAGCACAATTGCAGATTTTCGATTTTTTTGGCTCTGAATTTGTGGGCTATAGTTCAGTTGATTTTCAATAAAATCGAATTTTCTGTGAAATGTGTAGAAATATGCGGGCGATCCAAATGACCGTTGGCATGACGATTACAGGTCTAAACGGCTATTGATCGAGGTATCAACCATCGAATTCGGAGCACAATTGCAGATTTTCGATTTTTTTGGCTCTGAATTTGTGGGCTATAGTTCAGTTGATTTTCAATAAAATCGAATTTTCTGTGAAATGTGTAGAAATATGCGGGCGATCCAAATGACCGTTGGCATGACGATTACAGGTCTAAACGGCTATTGATCGAGGTATCGACCATCGAATTCGGAGCACAATTGCAGATTTTCGATTTTTTTGGCTCTGAATTTGTGGGCTATAGTTCAGTTGATTTTCAATAAAATCGAATTTTCTGTGAAATGTGTAGAAATATGCGGGCGATCCAAATGACCGTTGGCATGACGATTATAGGTCTAAACGGCTATTGATCGAGGTATCAACCATCGAATTCGGAGCACAATTGCAGATTTTCGGTTTTTTTGGCTCTGAATTTGTGGGCTATAGTTCAGTTGATTTTCAATAAAATCGAATTTTCTGTGAAATGTGTAGAAATATGCGGGCGATCCAAATGACCGTTGGCATGACGATTACAGGTCTAAACGGCTATTGATCGAGGTATCGCCCATCGAATTCGGAGCACAATTGCAGATTTTCGATTTTTTGGCTCTGAATTTGTGGGCTATAGTTCAGTTGATTTTCAATAAAATCGAATTTTCTGTGAAATGTGTAGAAATATGCGGGCGATCCAAATGACCGTTGGCATGACGATGTAACAGGGTTTTACTATCCGTTATACATCGTAGAAGAAAAACAAACCCCTGTTAACAGATGTTGTTGTATTTTAGACTTGGGTGCGGTTGCTTGTTAACCGGCTTTAGCTCAGGGTTAATAGTGGATTGGATGGTTCCCAAGTTTACAACAACCTATATAAAAACCGCAAAAATAATTAAAACAAAAAAAAAAAATATTTAAAACAAAAACGAAAAAAAACGGTATATCTGTCATTCGATCATACTCCCGCCAAATCACAACGTGAATTAATTCATATTATGTAATTTAGAAATGTATAGCTGAGCGAACACGATAAGAGAAATTCATTTAAGAAACACAAATGATAACAAATTATGTTTATATTGTACGTAAACTAAAGAAATGTCCTAAATAATTATTATGAAATGGAAAAAAATGAAAATTTAAAGTTTACACACTACTTTAGCAAATGAGGAACAAAAATAAATATAATAAAATAATAAAAAAAAAATTAATGATCTTAACTTTGTTTTGATGTTTGATGACAGGTTGCCTTCGACTTCCGTTATTCTTCGATCCAAAAAAACATATTATACCGGTAAATTGACTGGCCTCGTTTCTGCACTTCTCGAACAATTCTCAACCGTTTCACACAATTCGTACTGGATTATTTGTTGGTAGTAAAATTTTACCGATTCAAATTCCCTTTTTTTTTCTAATCCGATGGCAAGAATCATACGACTTGCACTAACTAGATTTCAGCTGTGTATCAATTTTAGGTGTAACTTATGAATGAAAACACATTCGGTTATGCATTATAAATTTTTTTTTGTTTATAAACCATGTAAAGCTTTTTATTTATTCACAAATAGTACATAAGATTTATTTTGGTTACGAGTTTACATTTACAGCAAAATAGTTCTCATTTGCTATTACAATCGTTTGTGTGTAAACTGTACTAATCAAACGAATATTTATTGATTTATCGTTTTATTAAAATTCACTACCACCCAAAATCATTAATACAGATTTTTATTTTTGTACTATTATGTCCATCACCATAAATTTTAATAATAAAAAAAAATAATTGTTTACAGCAATGCACTATGCACTATATCAATTATGAACAACATAAAAAAAACTATTTATGTTCAATAATTGTACTATAGCATTCACTTATGTTTCTTAAAAAAACTAATCATTACTTAAACGATTTTAACGATACTTAAGTGTAAGGATCAAGCACTAAAGGTATAGTTTTTTCTTAATTTTATCGACCTATTTTCACAATTTTTAACCTTTTATCTTGGCTGACTAAATTCAACTGCCTCTACCTCGTTTCTTTCTTTCTTCTCCCAATCTCCGTCTATTTTATTTCCCTGGACCCGTTTTATTTTTTATTGATGTTTTTCAATCAATTTAATTTTGCGGGGAAAAAATAAAACCAGCGTTTTATTATTATTATTTTTTTTTTTAATACAGGGGTTTGCAAACGCATGTTTCAATTCGTGGGGCCGATCCATTTGAGAAGGGTCTCTTTAAATGCCGGGCAAAAAAAAAAACAATAGATGAGATCAACCAATTTAGGTTACCGAAATGAATGTTGAATTAAGTAACTTAAACTTTGATATCTTTTAAGTGATACAACCCAAGTGATTTGCCCTGCAAATCTCGAACTCTGTAAGCAACCTGACCCGCCTTTGAATCAATAATCGCAGGTAAGTATTTCCATGTTAATTTGGCCGAAAATTTATTTAAAGCATTACTCTGCGGAAAAGTTCTAACAAAAACCTTTTGCCCGACCTTAAAATCTCTGTGGCGGCTTCGTAGGTTGTACTTTATCGTACTTTTTTCATATGCCACCTTTAAATAATGTAGTACTTTCTCCCGAATGAAATCAAGGTTTTCCATCTTAGATGTTATAGCCAACGCGTTGCTATCAACATGATTAAGTAAACGACGTAGTTTGTAATCCGTTCCATGCATCACCATATATTGCCCAAATACAAGAAAATGAGGCGGATAATTGGTCGAAGAATGAACGCAATTGCGAACTGCTGCTGCAACTTCTTGTATATGCAAATCCCAATCTGTGTGTTCATTGGCAATATAAGATCTCATAGCGGCTAGTACAGTTCGATTGACACGTTCACTGGCATTGCATTGGGGCGAATAAATGGGTGTTTTCCGATGTGTGATGCCAAATTTGTTTAGAAGTTCTTGAAACAATTTTGATAAAAACTGTTTACCATTGTCCGATGTGATGAATTCTGGTACAGAAAATAGATAAAACACATTTTGTTCAAGATAATCGCACACCAATTTAGCGGAAGCTTCCCTGAGCGGTTTCAATAAAATAAATTTCGAGAAGTGGTCCAATATTATGAGTAAGTGAGTATTTCCATTTTTAGATCTAGGATACGGTCCCATAAAATCTATATATAAATGTTGGAAAGGACGACACGATTCGGTTTGAATACCCATGGGTGGTTTCAAAATTGAGTTGCCAGCCTTGCTCATTTTGCAAGTGTCGCATGCCTGAATAAAATTTTTAACATCACGAAGCATATTTTTCCAGTAAAATTGTCTCTGTAGTTTCTCTACACATTTTTCAACACCCAAATGCCCAGAAGATGTTGAGTTATGTGCTTGTTCGATCAATCGTGGCACTAACATATTTGGTACAACTAATTTCCATTCGGACACGTCTGTATTATCATAGCGAGCACCATATGATAATAAAATTAGCAATTTTCCATTTTCTATCCGGTAATTGTGTTGTGACGTTGGAAGATTTTTTATTTGCTGAATCTTTTCCAAATATGCGTTTTCCTTAAATGCATCTGATTCTAAATCCACATGCAACGATGGCGGAACAGCGATTGTTTTTGTATTTGTTACAACGACACAAACTGAAAAGTTGGGTGATTTTATAGTACATGACTCATCTTCGTTTAGAAATTTATCAATCACCTCGCAATAAGCTCGAGATAATGCGTCTGCCACTTTATTATCTACCCCTTTCTTGTACCCAATTTCAAAATTAAAGGCTTGGAGCTTTAGGCTCCACCTTGCGAGCTGCCCCGACAGGTCACGTTGCGTCATTAACCAGCGCAGACTTGCATGGTCAGTATATATAGTGAATGGATAGCCCTCTACATACGCTCGAAATCTCTTCACACTTTGAACAGCGGCAAAACATTCCAGTTGCGTCACCGAATAATTTTTTTGTGATTTACTTAACTTTTGGGAGAAATACGCGATTGGTCGTTCGGCTCCGTCATCATCCAGTTGATACAAAACTCCGCCTATCCCTGAACTACTTGCGTCACACTGAATATAAAAATGATTCGAAAAATTAGGGTTTACTAAAACAGGTGCAGTCGCCAATGCCAATTTCAATTCTCGAAAAGATTCTTCCGCTTCCTCTGACCATTGCATTTTTTTACCTTTTTTTAAGAGATCCGTAATTGGTGTGGCTATTGTGGCAAAGTTTCGTATAAATCTCCGGTACCATCCACAAAGTCCCAAGAACCTGCGGATTTGTTTGGGTGTTTTTGGTGTTGGGTACTCTAAAATGGCTTTAACCTTTTCGGAATTTACTTGTAAAGTTCCTTCTCCCACGATATAGCCGAGATATTTTACTTCCTTAAGCAAAAAATGGCTTTTCTCGACATTAATCGTTAAGCCTGCTTCACACAATCTTTCTGCAACCTGGTTAAGCAGATCCAAATGCTGCTCTAGCGTTTCTGATGTGATGAGAAGATCGTCTAAATAAACAAATACATTTTCGTGTAATTGATGTGGGATCACCTGGTGCATAAGGCGGCACATCGTTTGTGGTGCATTGCACAAACCAAAAGGCATGACCGTGAACTGAAACAAAGGCCTGCCTGGTACCGTAAATGCCGTTTTCTCTCTGGATTGTGGGTCTAGCGGTATTTGCCAAAAGGCATCCTTTAGGTCTATCGTTGAAATATACTTGGTTTGTTCCAGCCGACCCAGCAATCCATCGATTAGCGGCAAAGGGTAAGCATCCTTCTTTGTCACTTTGTTCAGTTCACGGGCATCCAAACAGAGGCGGTTTTTGCCATTGCTCTTACGCACCAGGGTCACCGGAGAGGACCAAGGACTTTGGCTCTCCTCTATCACCCCCAAAGACAGCATCCGATCCAATTCCTCGTTCATTAGTTTTTGTATCGCCGGCGACACCGCATAATACCGTTGCTTGATGGCTTTCGCGTTTCCAACATCAATTACGTGCGAAACTTTGTGAGTTTTTCCTAATCCTAATCTGGTGAATGAAGGAAATTTGTTAATAATAAGATTTAACGTTTGTTGGTCTTTCTCTGATAGGTTGTGGTAAACTGAATCATCCGAATTTTCATTATTTGTTGTTGAAATTGCGTTAACACAAGAAAGTGTTGGTATTATGTTGAAAACATTCCAAAAGTCAATTCCTAGAATTAATTCCTGCTCCAATGAGGGTACGATATGTAATCTCATGACATGAACCTTGTTGTTAAATTTTATTGGTACTGTGATGTAACCAAAAATGCGTTGAGGTTGACCGTCGGCTGTGCGAGCATATGAGGGGCAACGAAAAAATGGAATGGTTGGATCAGTCATAAACTTTTCGGAATTAATTCCCAAAATACTAATAGTGGCACCGCTGTCCAATAATCCCTGATAATTTACTCCATTAATATCCACCTTTACATAAGGCCTTTTGTCCAAATTGTGAGTAGAAATTATTGAAGCAAGCGCGTCGTGTTGAATTAATTTCTTCCGATACCAAAATAGTTTTGAGCGCTGCTTTTGTTTATGATTATAGGTTCTTTTAATTTTAGAGCCTGAATGGTTAGAACAATCATCCAAATCGTAAGAGAAATTATTTGTTTTTGGAAATACATTACTGGATTTTATAATAACATCGTTGTTTTGGTTTTGTACTTGAGCTGAAGATGAAAAATTTTGAACAGACTTATAATATTTAGGATGATTTTGAAAAGGAGGTAAAATACAATGATCTACGGCAGAGTGAAATGACGATAACGAACTTACCGATGCTCGTTCGTCTCTTTCGTTTGTACTGGGTTCTGATTTGGAGCACGCCATCCAGTGGTCGTCGTGGTATTGCTCATATGACTGGGTCTCACACTTTCCGGAGGTCCACGGTTCCCAGTTCTCCATGTACTCCATTTTCCGTTTCCCGAGCAGTTAGTACATCTTGGAAGCGTGGTTCCTTTTAAACCACATTTGGTACAAAACCAACCCTTAGGTAGCTCTGGACAGTCTGGATATGTATGTCCGATATCATTGCAGTTATAGCAAATGAACATATCTTGACTTACATTTGAATTGGTTGGTGCATGACTATTTGCTTGAAAATATTGGGCTGATGGTCGCGTTTGATATAGTTGATGCTGAGCTTGTACAGCGGCTACCTGCGCGTCCGTAGTACTAGAATGGTAAAGTATGTTATCCTTCGAGGATGCATATGAACCGGCTTCGTTAGAAGTTGAATTCGCATTATGGTTAATTTCATAAATTCGTCTGATTGGAACGATGCTACCGTGCTGATCAATCTTTAGTCTCGCAAATGTATTTTCCCAATTAGAACAACTCGCAACAAGATCGGCAAGAGTTGAAAAAGTTTTATCTGTTAACTGAAATTGTAAGCTTGGACTCATGTTTTGCATTAATAATTGAATCAATTCATGATCGGAATAAGGAGTTCTACTTTGTAAAGTTAAATTCCAAACGTGATGATAGAAATCAGTAAACGACTCTCGGGGTTGTTGTTTTCGTGATTCAATCATTCTTCGAATCTCTAGATCCGTTCGTCTATCTTTGAATCTCTCGAGCAAAGTATGTCTTAAAGCTGGATATGTTGCGGACGGATTAAGTTTTCGATATGTCCAATACCAATTTTGGGCTGTCCCTCTTAACACAAAACTGATCTCAGTAAGTAACTGATCATTCGAAATTCCCATTGATTCGGCTACAGTTTCAAGCTGAAATAAAAATAGATCGACTGGTGTACTAGATGACGAATCCCACGCGAGACCAGAACGAGAAAGGCTTCTCTTTTCGGATAACCAACGACCTCTAAAAGGATCTTGACTCGTAGCCGAAATATTTGGGTTATTTGTAATAACTGGATTCAAATCATTGAATTGCGGTGTGGTTTGCTCTAATAGTGTACTTGATGGTACTCTACTCGATGGGTTATGATGACTCGCCAATACACCGTGTTGGTATACTACTGGTGATGGTATTGCAGACCCAAAAACTGGTAATGTTGTTGAAGGTGCTTTCAACTGCGCCGTAGTATTCATAAATGAGGAGGTACCTATGCGACTGATATTTGATATTGTTGATATTGCGGTCATATTCGAGGGTATATCATAACTTGTAGCATTACGGTTTATGGTATTTAATGTAATCGTATTTATGCTCTCTGCAACACTAAAATTCTCTTGCGAGTTACTATTTTTTTCTGCAATTATGGGAGCGGTGGGATTGACCTCTTTAATTGTGGAATCGGCACGCAATTCTGCTTGTTGGTGACTTAAAACATTGACTTGAACGGATAATTGTTGTAAACTTTGCAAAATATTTTCCAGCATTTTTGTTGGTATTGTTGTTTGATGAGTGGGTAAACTATCTTTACTAGTTGAAGGTATACGTTCAGGCGTCTGCTCTTCTATGGTTGATTGTGTGGTTATGTTTTGTTTAAAATGCTCGTTTAAATTAATATTAGAAACATCAGTTATCTTCATATATACTTCTGAAAGATTGCCTTCAATTGGAGTTATTTTGGTATTGTCAATTTCTAGTAATCTAGCTGCGTCTATAGAATCGTCCAACTTACTGCTATCAGCAATAAATTGCTCCGTACTTGACAACAATGTTTGACAAATCTCTAAAGCTTTACGAGCATGTTCTTCATAATAGTTTGATTGGGTTGCACGTGTTAGTCTACCTGACAAATGGTAAAGCCGAGAACGCATGATTTTGAATAAATTTGGTCTATTGTCAGGTTCAATATTGGTCATATTGGCAATATCGTATTTAATTTCATGTAATAAAGCCCTACAAGTATCAATTTCATCACTGGTACGTTTAGTTGCAGCTCTATGCATTTTAGTTGGTTGCGGTCTAGTACCTGCTTCTTCTTCTTGTATCATAACGGTTAATTTTTGAAGTGCATTAGAATCACTTGGGGAGATCTCTCGCAAGGCACATTCTATTTCCACCTCATCAGGTTTCAAATCAGTAATATCAAATGAAAATGGCATTTTTAAATAAACAATTCGGAACTATATAAAAAAAAACTTCTAAAAACCTAAGTTCAGCGAAAATAACCAAACGGAAATTGGGAATTGTAAAAAAAACAAAAGCTTAATAATAAAAATATAAATGAAAATAAACGATCACAATTAGTTGTCAAAAAAAAAACAATCTTGTTCACAAAATGGCGGGAATAAAATCAAATGACAAATGTATAATAAAAATTGGATAATATGATATAATACCGTAAATTATTTGGTTTGGATTTTATGTGGATAGCTGTTTAAAATTCAAATTAAAGATCAAACAAGATCAAATACTGTTAAAGCAGATATGAATACAACTTTAACCTGAACTTCATCACGAATTTATCTGTGATAAGCAAATCAACAACTTCGATAAATTGGATTGCTTTCAAGTGATGGATATACTCGTGATTAATGGAACTCGCGTGTTATTTGTTAGTTATTATTAAACTGATTTACCACCCCGGACTCGCATTCAATTCAAAAGTGTTGAAGAAACGGATATCTAAAATGGCAACTCATTCTGGAATGAATTCTTATTTGCTTGAGTGCACCAAAATATTCAAATATGACTAGGCACAGAAATTTATTGACACTTCCAAACAAAAAAAAAATTAAAAATGTAACTTTAAAAATATTCTTCTTGAACATCAAATACTTCATAAAGCAGATTACAACATGTGAATACTTTTAAATAATTATAATATACTAACACGTGATTTCTTTCCATCCAAATCCTAAACCGTTAAGTTTCCGTTTGCACGAATTTGGGCGCCACTGTAACAGGGTTTTACTATCCGTTATACATCGTAGAAGAAAAACAAACCCCTGTTAACAGATGTTGTTGTATTTTAGACTTGGGTGCGGTTGCTTGTTAACCGGCTTTAGCTCAGGGTTAATAGTGGATTCGATGGTTCCCAAGTTTACAACAACCTATATAAAAACCGCAAAAATAATTAAAACAAAAAAAAAAAATATTTAAAACAAAAACGAAAAAAAACGGTATATCTGTCATTCGATCATACTCCCGCCAAATCACAACGTGAATTAATTCATATTATGTAATTTAGAAATGTATAGCTGAGCGAACACGATAAGAGAAATTCATTTAAGAAACACAAATGATAACAAATTATGTTTATATTGTACGTAAACTAAAGAAATGTCCTAAATAATTATTATGAAATGGAAAAAAATGAAAATTTAAAGTTTACACACTACTTTAGCAAATGAGGAACAAAAATAAATATAATAAAATAATAAAAAAAAAATTAATGATCTTAACTTTGTTTTGATGTTTGATGACAGGTTGCCTTCGACTTCCGTTATTCTTCGATCCAAAAAAACATATTATACCGGTAAATTGACTGGCCTCGTTTCTGCACTTCTCGAACAATTCTCAACCGTTTCACACAATTCGTACTGGATTATTTGTTGGTAGTAAAATTTTACCGATTCAAATTCCCTTTTTTTTTCTAATCCGATGGCAAGAATCATACGACTTGCACTAACTAGATTTCAGCTGTGTATCAATTTTAGGTGTAACTTATGAATGAAAACACATTCGGTTATGCATTATAAATTTTTTTTTGTTTATAAACCATGTAAAGCTTTTTATTTATTCACAAATAGTACATAAGATTTATTTTGGTTACGAGTTTACATTTACAGCAAAATAGTTCTCATTTGCTATTACAATCGTTTGTGTGTAAACTGTACTAATCAAACGAATATTTATTGATTTATCGTTTTATTAAAATTCACTACCACCCAAAATCATTAATACAGATTTTTATTTTTGTACTATTATGTCCATCACCATAAATTTTAATAATAAAAAAAAATAATTGTTTACAGCAATGCACTATGCACTATATCAATTATGAACAACATAAAAAAAACTATTTATGTTCAATAATTGTACTATAGCATTCACTTATGTTTCTTAAAAAAACTAATCATTACTTAAACGATTTTAACGATACTTAAGTGTAAGGATCAAGCACTAAAGGTATAGTTTTTTCTTAATTTTATCGACCTATTTTCACAATTTTTAACCTTTTATCTTGGCTGACTAAATTCAACTGCCTCTACCTCGTTTCTTTCTTTCTTCTCCCAATCTCCGTCTATTTTATTTCCCTGGACCCGTTTTATTTTTTATTGATGTTTTTCAATCAATTTAATTTTGCGGGGAAAAAATAAAACCAGCGTTTTATTATTATTATTTTTTTTTTTAATACAGGGGTTTGCAAACGCATGTTTCAACGATTACAGGTCTAAACGGCTATTGATCGAGGTATCAACCATCGAATTCGGAGCACAATTGCAGATTTTCGATTTTTTTGGCTCTGCATTTGTGGGCTATAGTTCAGTTGATTTTCAATAAAATCGAATTTTCTGTGAAATGTGTAGAAATATGCGGGCGATCCAAATGACCGTTGGCATGACGATTACAGGACTAAACGGCTATTGATCGAGGTATCAACCATCGAATTCGGAGCACAATTGCAGATTTTCGATTTTTTTGGCTCTGAATTTGTGGGCTATAGTTCAGTTGATTTTCAATAAAATTGAATTTTCTGCGAAATGTGTAGAAATGTGCGGGCGATTCAAATGACCGTTGGCATGACGATTACAGGTCTAAACGGCTATTGATCGAGGTATCAACCATCGAATTCGGAGCACAATTGCAGATTTTCGATTTTTTTGGCTCTGAATTTGTGGGCTATAGTTCAGTTGATTTTCAATAAAATCGAATTTTCTGCGAAATGTGTAGAAATGTGCGGGCGATTCAAATGACCGTTGGCATGACGATTACAGGTCTAAACGGCTATTGATCGAGGTATCGACCATCGAATTCGGAGCACAATTGCAGATTTTCGATTTTTGTGGCTCTGAATTTGTGGGCTATAGTTCAGTTGATTTTCAATAAAATCGAATTTTCTGTGAAATGTGTAGAAATATGCGGGCGATCCAAATGACCGTTGGCATGACGATTACAGGTCTAAACGGCTATTGATCGAGGTATCAACCATCGAATTCGGAGCACAATTGCAGATTTTCGATTTTTTTGGCTCTGAATTTGTGGGCTATAGTTCAGTTGATTTTCAATAAAATCGAATTTTCTGTGAAATGTGTAGAAATATGCGGGCGATCCAAATGACCGTTGGCATGACGATTACAGGTCTAAACGGCTATTGATCGAGGTATCAACCATCGAATTCGGAGCACAATTGCAGATTTTCGATTTTTTTGGCTCTGAATTTGTGGGCTATAGTTCAGTTGATTTTCAATAAAATTGAATTTTCTGCGAAATGTGTAGAAATGTGCGGGCGATTCAAATGACCGTTGGCATGACGATTACAGGTCTAAACGCCTATTGATCGAGGTTTCGACCATCGATTTCGGAGCACAATTGCAGATTTTCGATTTTTTTGGCTCTGAATTTGTGGGCTATAGTTCAGTTGATTTTCAATAAAATTGAATTTTCTGCGAAATGTGTAGAAATGTGCGGGCGATTCAAATGACCGTTGGCATGACGATTACAGGTCTAAACGGCTATTGATCGAGGTATCGACCATCGAATTCGGAGCACAATTGCAGATTTTCGATTTTTTGGCTCTGAATTTGTGGGCTATAGTTCAGTTGATTTTCAATAAAATCGAATTTTCTGTGAAATGTGTAGAAATATGCGGGCGATCCAAATGACCGTTGGCATGACGATTACAGGACTAAACGGCTATTGATCGAGGTATCAACCATCGAATTCGGAGCACAATTGCAGATTTTCGATTTTTTTGGCTCTGAATTTGTGGGCTATAGTTCAGTTGATTTTCAATAAAATTGAATTTTCTGCGAAATGTGTAGAAATGTGCGGGCGATTCAAATGACCGTTGGCATGACGATTACAGGTCTAAACGCCTATTGATCGAGGTTTCGACCATCGATTTCGGAGCACAATTGCAGATTTTCGATTTTTTTGGCTCTGAATTTGTGGGCTATAGTTCAGTTGATTTTCAATAAAATTGAATTTTCTGCGAAATGTGTAGAAATGTGCGGGCGATTCAAATGACCGTTGGCATGACGATTACAGGTCTAAACGGCTATTGATCGAGGTATCGACCATCGAATTCGGAGCACAATTGCAGATTTTCGATTTTTTGGCTCTGAATTTGTGGGCTATAGTTCAGTTGATTTTCAATAAAATCGAATTTTCTGCGAAATGTGTAGAAATGTGCGGGCGATTCAAATGACCGTTGGCATGACGATTACAGGTCTAAACGGCTATTGATCGAGGTATCAACCATCGAATTCGGAGCACAATTGCAGATTTTCGATTTTTTTGGCTCTGAATTTGTGGGCTATAGTTCAGTTGATTTTCAATAAAATTGAATTTTCTGCGAAATGTGTAGAAATATGCGGGCGATTCAAATGACCGTTGGCATGACGATTACAGGTCTAAACGGCTATTGATCGAGGTATCGACCATCGAATTCGGAGCACAATTGCAGATTTTCGATTTTTTTGGCTCTGAATTTGTGGGCTATAGTTCAGTTGATTTTCAATAAAATTGAATTTTCTGCGAAATGTGTAGAAATGTGCGGGCGATCCAAATGACCGTTGGCATGACGATTACAGGTCTAAACGGCTATTGATCGAGGTATCAACCATCGAATTCGGAGCACAATTGCAGATTTTCGATTTTTTTGGCTCTGAATTTGTGGGCTATAGTTCAGTTGATTTTCAATAAAATCGAATTTTCTGCGAAATGTGTAGAAATGTGCGGGCGATTCAAATGACCGTTGGCATGACGATTACAGGTCTAAACGGCTATTGATCGAGGTATCGACCATCGAATTCGGAGCACAATTGCAGATTTTCGATTTTTGTGGCTCTGAATTTGTGGGCTATAGTTCAGTTGATTTTCAATAAAATCGAATTTTCTGTGAAATGTGTAGAAATATGCGGGCGATCCAAATGACCGTTGGCATGACGATTACAGGTCTAAACGGCTATTGATCGAGGTATCAACCATCGAATTCGGAGCACAATTGCAGATTTTCGATTTTTTTGGCTCTGAATTTGTGGGCTATAGTTCAGTTGATTTTCAATAAAATTGAATTTTCTGCGAAATGTGTAGAAATATGCGGGCGATTCAAATGACCGTTGGCATGACGATTACAGGTCTAAACGGCTATTGATCGAGGTATCGACCATCGAATTCGGAGCACAATTGCAGATTTTCGATTTTTTTGGCTCTGAATTTGTGGGCTATAGTTCAGTTGATTTTCAATAAAATTGAATTTTCTGCGAAATGTGTAGAAATGTGCGGGCGATCCAAATGACCGTTGGCATGACGATTACAGGTCTAAACGGCTATTGATCGAGGTATCAACCATCGAATTCGGAGCACAATTGCAGATTTTCGATTTTTTTGGCTCTGAATTTGTGGGCTATAGTTCAGTTGATTTTCAATAAAATCGAATTTTCTGCGAAATGTGTAGAAATGTGCGGGCGATTCAAATGACCGTTGGCATGACGATTACAGGTCTAAACGGCTATTGATCGAGGTATCAACCATCGAATTCGGAGCACAATTGCAGATTTTCGATTTTTTTGGCTCTGAATTTGTGGGCTATAGTTCAGTTGATTTTCAATAAAATCGAATTTTCTGTGAAATGTGTAGAAATATGCGGGCGATCCAAATGACCGTTGGCATGACGATTACAGGTCTAAACGGCTATTGATCGAGGTATCAACCATCGAATTCGGAGCACAATTGCAGATTTTCGATTTTTTTGGCTCTGAATTTGTGGGCTATAGTTCAGTTGATTTTCAATAAAATTGAATTTTCTGCGAAATGTTTAGAAATGTGCGGGCGATTCAAATGACCGTTGGCATGACGATTACAGGTCTAAACGGCTATTGATCGAGGTATCAACCATCGAATTCGGAGCACAATTGCAGATTTTCGATTTTTTTGGCTCTGAATTTGTGGGCTATAGTTCAGTTGATTTTCAATAAAATCGAATTTTCTGTGAAATGTGTAGAAATGTGCGGGCGATTCAAATGACCGTTGGCATGACGATTACAGGTCTAACGGCTATTGATCGAGGTATCGACCATCGAATTCGGAGCACAATTGCAGATTTTCGATTTTTTGGCTCTGAATTTGTGGGCTATAGTTCAGTTGATTTTCAATAAAATCGAATTTTCTGTGAAATGTGTAGAAATATGCGGGCGATCCAAATGACCGTTGGCATGACGATTACAGGACTAAACGGCTATTGATCGAGGTATCAACCATCGAATTCGGAGCACAATTGCAGATTTTCGATTTTTTTGGCTCTGAATTTGTGGGCTATAGTTCAGTTGATTTTCAATAAAATTGAATTTTCTGCGAAATGTGTAGAAATGTGCGGGCGATTCAAATGACCATTGGCATGACGATTACAGGTCTAAACGCCTATTGATCGAGGTTTCGACCATCGATTTCGGAGCACAATTGCAGATTTTCGGTTTTTTTGGCTCTGAATTTGTGGGCTATAGTTCAGTTGATTTTCAATAAAATCGAATTTTCTGTGAAATGTGTAGAAATATGCGGGCGATCCAAATAACCGTTGGCATGACGATTACAGGTCTAAACGGCTATTGATCGAGGTATCAACCATCGAATTCGGAGCACAATTGCAGATTTTCGATTTTTTTGGCTCTGAATTTGTGGGCTATAGTTCAGTTGATTTTCAATAAAATCGAATTTTCTGTGAAATGTGTAGAAATATGCGGGCGATCCAAATAACCGTTGGCATGACGATTACAGGTCTAAACGGCTATTGATCGAGGTATCAACCATCGAATTCGGGGCACAATTGCAGATTTTCGATTTTTTTGGCTCTGAATTTGTGGGCTATAGTTCAGTTGATTTTCAATAAAATCGAATTTTCTGTGAAATGTGTAGAAATATGCGGGCGATCCAAATGACCGTTGGCATGACGATTACAGGTCTAAACGGCTATTGATCGAGGTATCAACCATCGAATTCGAAGCACAATTGCAGATTTTCGATTTTTTTGGCTCTGAATTTGTGGGCTATAGTTCAGTTGATTTTCAATAAAATTGAATTTTCTGCGAAATGTGTAGAAATGTGCGGGCGATTCAAATGACCGTTGGCATGACGATTACAGGTCTAAACGGCTATTGATCGAGGTATCAACCATCGAATTCGGAGCACAATTGCAGATTTTCGATTTTTTTGGCTCTGAATTTGTGGGCTATAGTTCAGTTGATTTTCAATAAAATCGAATTTTCTGTGAAATGTGTAGAAATATGCGGGCGATCCAAATGACCGTTGGCATGACGATTACAGGTCTAAACGGCTATTGATCGAGGTATCAACCATCGAATTCGGAGCACAATTGCAGATTTTCGATTTTTTTGGCTCTGAATTTGTGGGCTATAGTTCAGTTGATTTTCAATAAAATCGAATTTTCTGTGAAATGTGTAGAAATATGCGGGCGATCCAAATGACCGTTGGCATGACGATTACAGGTCTAAACGGCTATTGATCGAGGTATCAACCATCGAATTCGGAGCACAATTGCAGATTTTCGATTTTTTTGGCTCTGAATTTGTGGGCTATAGTTCAGTTGATTTTCAATAAAATCGAATTTTCTGTGAAATGTGTAGAAATATGCGGGCGATCCAAATGACCGTTGGCATGACGATTACAGGTCTAAACGGCTATTGATCGAGGTATCGACCATCGAATTCGGAGCACAATTGCAGATTTTCGATTTTTTTGGCTCTGAATTTGTGGGCTATAGTTCAGTTGATTTTCAATAAAATCGAATTTTCTGTGAAATGTGTAGAAATATGCGGGCGATCCAAATGACCGTTGGCATGACGATTATAGGTCTAAACGGCTATTGATCGAGGTATCAACCATCGAATTCGGAGCACAATTGCAGATTTTCGGTTTTTTTGGCTCTGAATTTGTGGGCTATAGTTCAGTTGATTTTCAATAAAATCGAATTTTCTGTGAAATGTGTAGAAATATGCGGGCGATCCAAATGACCGTTGGCATGACGATTACAGGTCTAAACGGCTATTGATCGAGGTATCGCCCATCGAATTCGGAGCACAATTGCAGATTTTCGATTTTTTGGCTCTGAATTTGTGGGCTATAGTTCAGTTGATTTTCAATAAAATCGAATTTTCTGTGAAATGTGTAGAAATGTGCGGGCGATTCAAATGACCGTTGGCATGACGATTACAGGTCTAAACGGCTATTGATCGAGGTATCAACCATCGAATTCGGAGCACAATTGCAGATTTTCGATTTTTTTGGCTCTGAATTTGTGGGCTATAGTTCAGTTGATTTTCAATAAAATTGAATTTTCTGCGAAATGTGTAGAAATGTGCGGGCGATTCAAATGACCGTTGGCATGACGATTACAGGTCTAAACGGCTATTGATCGAGGTATCAACCATCGAATTCGGAGCACAATTGCAGATTTTCGATTTTTTTGGCTCTGAATTTGTGGGCTATAGTTCAGTTGATTTTCAATAAAATCGAATTTTCTGCGAAATGTGTAGAAATGTGCGGGCGATTCAAATGACCGTTGGCATGACGATTACAGGTCTAAACGGCTATTGATCGAGGTATCGACCATCGAATTCGGAGCACAATTGCAGATTTTCGATTTTTGTGGCTCTGAATTTGTGGGCTATAGTTCAGTTGATTTTCAATAAAATCGAATTTTCTGTGAAATGTGTAGAAATATGCGGGCGATCCAAATGACCGTTGGCATGACGATTACAGGTCTAAACGGCTATTGATCGAGGTATCAACCATCGAATTCGGAGCACAATTGCAGATTTTCGATTTTTTTGGCTCTGAATTTGTGGGCTATAGTTCAGTTGATTTTCAATAAAATTGAATTTTCTGCGAAATGTGTAGAAATGTGCGGGCGATTCAAATGACCGTTGGCATGACGATTACAGGTCTAAACGGCTATTGATCGAGGTATCAACCATCGAATTCGGAGCACAATTGCAGATTTTCGATTTTTTTGGCTCTGAATTTGTGGGCTATAGTTCAGTTGATTTTCAATAAAATCGAATTTTCTGTGAAATGTGTAGAAATGTGCGGGCGATTCAAATGACCGTTGGCATGACGATTACAGGTCTAACGGCTATTGATCGAGGTATCGACCATCGAATTCGGAGCACAATTGCAGATTTTCGATTTTTTGGCTCTGAATTTGTGGGCTATAGTTCAGTTGATTTTCAATAAAATCGAATTTTCTGTGAAATGTGTAGAAATATGCGGGCGATCCAAATGACCGTTGGCATGACGATTACAGGACTAAACGGCTATTGATCGAGGTATCAACCATCGAATTCGGAGCACAATTGCAGATTTTCGATTTTTTTGGCTCTGAATTTGTGGGCTATAGTTCAGTTGATTTTCAATAAAATTGAATTTTCTGCGAAATGTGTAGAAATGTGCGGGCGATTCAAATGACCGTTGGCATGACGATTACAGGTCTAAACGCCTATTGATCGAGGTTTCGACCATCGATTTCGGAGCACAATTGCAGATTTTCGATTTTTTTGGCTCTGAATTTGTGGGCTATAGTTCAGTTGATTTTCAATAAAATTGAATTTTCTGCGAAATGTGTAGAAATGTGCGGGCGATTCAAATGACCGTTGGCATGACGATTACAGGTCTAAACGGCTATTGATCGAGGTATCGACCATCGAATTCGGAGCACAATTGCAGATTTTCGATTTTTTGGCTCTGAATTTGTGGGCTATAGTTCAGTTGATTTTCAATAAAATCGAATTTTCTGCGAAATGTGTAGAAATGTGCGGGCGATTCAAATGACCGTTGGCATGACGATTACAGGTCTAAACGGCTATTGATCGAGGTATCAACCATCGAATTCGGAGCACAATTGCAGATTTTCGATTTTTTTGGCTCTGAATTTGTGGGCTATAGTTCAGTTGATTTTCAATAAAATTGAATTTTCTGCGAAATGTGTAGAAATATGCGGGCGATTCAAATGACCGTTGGCATGACGATTACAGGTCTAAACGGCTATTGATCGAGGTATCGACCATCGAATTCGGAGCACAATTGCAGATTTTCGATTTTTTTGGCTCTGAATTTGTGGGCTATAGTTCAGTTGATTTTCAATAAAATTGAATTTTCTGCGAAATGTGTAGAAATGTGCGGGCGATCCAAATGACCGTTGGCATGACGATTACAGGTCTAAACGGCTATTGATCGAGGTATCAACCATCGAATTCGGAGCACAATTGCAGATTTTCGATTTTTTTGGCTCTGAATTTGTGGGCTATAGTTCAGTTGATTTTCAATAAAATCGAATTTTCTGCGAAATGTGTAGAAATGTGCGGGCGATTCAAATGACCGTTGGCATGACGATTACAGGTCTAAACGGCTATTGATCGAGGTATCGACCATCGAATTCGGAGCACAATTGCAGATTTTCGATTTTTGTGGCTCTGAATTTGTGGGCTATAGTTCAGTTGATTTTCAATAAAATCGAATTTTCTGTGAAATGTGTAGAAATATGCGGGCGATCCAAATGACCGTTGGCATGACGATTACAGGTCTAAACGGCTATTGATCGAGGTATCAACCATCGAATTCGGAGCACAATTGCAGATTTTCGATTTTTTTGGCTCTGAATTTGTGGGCTATAGTTCAGTTGATTTTCAATAAAATTGAATTTTCTGCGAAATGTGTAGAAATGTGCGGGCGATTCAAATGACCGTTGGCATGACGATTACAGGTCTAAACGGCTATTGATCGAGGTATCAACCATCGAATTCGGAGCACAATTGCAGATTTTCGATTTTTTTGGCTCTGAATTTGTGGGCTATAGTTCAGTTGATTTTCAATAAAATCGAATTTTCTGTGAAATGTGTAGAAATGTGCGGGCGATTCAAATGACCGTTGGCATGACGATTACAGGTCTAACGGCTATTGATCGAGGTATCGACCATCGAATTCGGAGCACAATTGCAGATTTTCGATTTTTTGGCTCTGAATTTGTGGGCTATAGTTCAGTTGATTTTCAATAAAATCGAATTTTCTGTGAAATGTGTAGAAATATGCGGGCGATCCAAATGACCGTTGGCATGACGATTACAGGACTAAACGGCTATTGATCGAGGTATCAACCATCGAATTCGGAGCACAATTGCAGATTTTCGATTTTTTTGGCTCTGAATTTGTGGGCTATAGTTCAGTTGATTTTCAATAAAATTGAATTTTCTGCGAAATGTGTAGAAATGTGCGGGCGATTCAAATGACCGTTGGCATGACGATTACAGGTCTAAACGCCTATTGATCGAGGTATCGACCATCGATTTCGGAGCACAATTGCAGATTTTCGATTTTTTTGGCTCTGAATTTGTGGGCTATAGTTCAGTTGATTTTCAATAAAATTGAATTTTCTGCGAAATGTGTAGAAATGTGCGGGCGATTCAAATGACCGTTGGCATGACGATTACAGGTCTAAACGGCTATTGATCGAGGTATCGACCATCGAATTCGGAGCACAATTGCAGATTTTCGATTTTTTGGCTCTGAATTTGTGGGCTATAGTTCAGTTGATTTTCAATAAAATCGAATTTTCTGCGAAATGTGTAGAAATGTGCGGGCGATTCAAATGACCGTTGGCATGACGATTACAGGTCTAAACGGCTATTGATCGAGGTATCAACCATCGAATTCGGAGCACAATTGCAGATTTTCGATTTTTTTGGCTCTGAATTTGTGGGCTATAGTTCAGTTGATTTTCAATAAAATCGAACTTTATGCGAAATGTGTAGAAATGTGCGGGCGATCTAAATGACCGTTGGCATGACGATTACAGGTCTCAACGCCTATTGATCGAGGTATCGACCATCGAATTCGGAGCACAATTGCAGATTTTCGATTTTTTTGGCTCTGAATTTGTGGGCTATAGTTCAGTTGATTTTCAATAAAATCGAATTTTCTGTGAAATGTGTAGAAATATGCGGGCGATCCAAATAACCGTTGGCATGACGATTACAGGGCTAAACGGCTATTGATCTAGGTATCAACCATCGAATTCGGAGCACAATTGCAGATTTTCGATTTTTTTGGCTCTGAATTTGTGGGCTATAGTTCAGTTGATTTTCAATAAAATCGAATTTTCTGTGAAATGTGTAGAAATATGCGGGCGATCCAAATAACCGTTGGCATGACGATTACAGGTCTAAACGGCTATTGATCGAGGTATCAACCATCGAATTCGGAGCACAATTGCAGATTTTCGATTTTTTTGGCTCTGAATTTGTGGGCTATAGTTCAGTTGATTTTCAATAAAATCGAATTTTCTGTGAAATGTGTAGAAATATGCGGGCGATCCAAATAACCGTTGGCATGACGATTACAGGTCTAAACGGCTATTGATCGAGGTATCAACCATCGAATTCGGAGCACAATTTCAGATTTTCGATTTTTTTGGCTCTGAATTTGTGGGCTATAGTTCAGTTGATTTTCAATAAAATTGAATTTTCTGCGAAATGTGTAGAAATGTGCGGGCGATCCAAATGACCGTTGGCATGACGATTACAGGTCTCAACGCCTATTGATCGAGGTATCGACCATCGAATTCGGAGCACAATTGCAGATTTTCGATTTTTTTGGCTCTGAATTTGTGGGCTATAGTTCAGTTGATTTTCAATAAAATCGAATTTTCTGTGAAATGTGTAGAAATATGCGGGCGATCCAAATGACCGTTGGCATGACGATTACAGGTCTAAACGGCTATTGATCGAGGTATCAACCATCGAATTCGGAGCACAATTGCAGATTTTCGATTTTTTTGGCTCTGAATTTGTGGGCTATAGTTCAGTTGATTTTCAATAAAATCGAATTTTCTGTGAAATGTGTAGAAATATGCGGGCGATCCAAATAACCGTTGGCATGACGATTACAGGTCTAAACGGCTATTGATCGAGGTATCAACCATCGAATTCGGAGCACAATTGCAGATTTTCGATTTTTTTGGCTCTGAATTTGTGGGCTATAGTTCAGTTGATTTTCAATAAAATCGAATTTTCTGTGAAATGTGTAGAAATATGCGGGCGATCCAAATAACCGTTGGCATGACGATTACAGGTCTAAACGGCTATTGATCGAGGTATCAACCATCGAATTCGGAGCACAATTTCAGATTTTCGATTTTTTTGGCTCTGAATTTGTGGGCTATAGTTCAGTTGATTTTCAATAAAATTGAATTTTCTGCGAAATGTGTAGAAATGTGCGGGCGATCCAAATGACCGTTGGCATGACGATTACAGGTCTCAACGCCTATTGATCGAGGTATCGACCATCGAATTCGGAGCACAATTGCAGATTTTCGATTTTTTTGGCTCTGAATTTGTGGGCTATAGTTCAGTTGATTTTCAATAAAATCGAATTTTCTGTGAAATGTGTAGAAATATGCGGGCGATCCAAATGACCGTTGGCATGACGATTACAGGTCTAAACGGCTATTGATCGAGGTATCAACCATCGAATTCGGAGCACAATTGCAGATTTTCGATTTTTTTGGCTCTGAATTTGTGGGCTATAGTTCAGTTGATTTTCAATAAAATCGAATTTTCTGTGAAATGTGTAGAAATATGCGGGCGATCCAAATGACCGTTGGCATGACGATTACAGGTCTAAACGGCTATTGATCGAGGTATCAACCATCGAATTCGGAGCACAATTGCAGATTTTCGATTTTTTTGGCTCTGAATTTGTGGGCTATAGTTCAGTTGATTTTCAATAAAATCGAATTTTCTGTGAAATGTGTAGAAATATGCGGGCGATCCAAATGACCGTTGGCATGACGATTACAGGTCTAAACGGCTATTGATCGAGGTATCAACCACCGAATTCGGAGCACAATTGCAGATTTTCGATTTTTTTGGCTCTGAATTTGTGGGCTATAGTTCAGTTGATTTTCAATAAAATCGAATTTTCTGTGAAATGTGTAGAAATATGCGGGCGATCCAAATGACCGTTGGCATGACGATTACAGGTCTAAACGGCTATTGATCGAGGTATCAACCATCGAATTCGGAGCACAATTGCAGATTTTCGATTTTTTTGGCTCTGAATTTGTGGGCTATAGTTCAGTTGATTTCCAATAAAATTGAATTTTCTGCGAAATGTGTAGAAATGTGCGGGCGATTCAAATGACCGTTGGCATGACGATTACAGGTCTAAACGGCTATTGATCGAGGTTTCGACCATCGATTTCGGAGCACAATTGCAGATTTTCGATTTTTTTGGCTCCGAATTTTTGTGGGCTATAGTTCAGTTGATTTTCAATAAAATTGAATTTTCTGCGAAATGTGTAGAAATGTGCGGGCGATTCAAATGACCGTTGGCATGACGATTACAGGTCTAAACGGCTATTGATCGAGGTATCAACCATCGAATTCGGAGCACAATTGCAGATTTTCGATTTTTTTGGCTCTGAATTTGTGGGCTATAGTTCAGTTGATTTTCAATAAAATTGAATTTTCTGCGAAATGTGTAGAAATGTGCGGGCGATTCAAATGACCGTTGGCATGACGATTACAGGTCTAAACGGCTATTGATCGAGGTATCAACCATCGAATTCGGAGCACAATTGCAGATTTTCGATTTTTTTGGCTCTGAATTTGTGGGCTATAGTTCAGTTGATTTCCAATAAAATTGAATTTTCTGCGAAATGTGTAGAAATGTGCGGGCGATTCAAATGACCGTTGGCATGACGATTACAGGTCTAAACGGCTATTGATCGAGGTTTCGACCATCGATTTCGGAGCACAATTGCAGATTTTCGATTTTTTTGGCTCTGAATTTGTGGTATAGTTCAGTTGATTTTCAATAAAATTGAATTTTCTGCGAAATGTGTAGAAATGTGCGGGCGATTCAAATGACCGTTGGCATGACGATTACAGGACTAAACGGCTATTGATCGAAGTATCAACCATCGAATTCGGAGCACAATTGCAGATTTTCGATTTTTTTGGCTCTGAATTTGTGGGCTATAGTTCAGTTGATTTTCAATAAAATTGAATTTTCTGCGAAATGTGTAGAAATGTGCGGGCGATTCAAATGACCGTTGGCATGACGATTACAGGTCTAAACGGCTATTGATCGAGGTATCAACCATCGAATTCGGAGCACAATTGCAGATTTTCGATTTTTTTGGCTCTGAATTTGTGGGCTATAGTTCAGTTGATTTTCAATAAAATCGAATTTTCTGTGAAATGTGTAGAAATATGCGGGCGATCCAAATAACCGTTGGCATGACGATTACAGGTCTAAACGGCTATTGATCGAGGTATCAACCATCGAATTCGGAGCACAATTGCAGATTTTCGATTTTTTTGGCTCTGAATTTGTGGGCTATAGTTCAGTTGATTTTCAATAAAATCGAATTTTCTGTGAAATGTGTAGAAATATGCGGGCGATCCAAATAACCGTTGGCATGACGATTACAGGTCTAAACGGCTATTGATCGAGGTATCAACCATCGAATTCGGAGCACAATTTCAGATTTTCGATTTTTTTGGCTCTGAATTTGTGGGCTATAGTTCAGTTGATTTTCAATAAAATTGAATTTTCTGCGAAATGTGTAGAAATGTGCGGGCGATCCAAATGACCGTTGGCATGACGATTACAGGTCTCAACGCCTATTGATCGAGGTATCGACCATCGAATTCGGAGCACAATTGCAGATTTTCGATTTTTTTGGCTCTGAATTTGTGGGCTATAGTTCAGTTGATTTTCAATAAAATCGAATTTTCTGTGAAATGTGTAGAAATATGCGGGCGATCCAAATGACCGTTGGCATGACGATTACAGGTCTAAACGGCTATTGATCGAGGTATCAACCATCGAATTCGGAGCACAATTGCAGATTTTCGATTTTTTTGGCTCTGAATTTGTGGGCTATAGTTCAGTTGATTTTCAATAAAATCGAATTTTCTGTGAAATGTGTAGAAATATGCGGGCGATCCAAATGACCGTTGGCATGACGATTACAGGTCTAAACGGCTATTGATCGAGGTATCAACCATCGAATTCGGAGCACAATTGCAGATTTTCGATTTTTTTGGCTCTGAATTTGTGGGCTATAGTTCAGTTGATTTTCAATAAAATCGAATTTTCTGTGAAATGTGTAGAAATATGCGGGCGATCCAAATGACCGTTGGCATGACGATTACAGGTCTAAACGGCTATTGATCGAGGTATCAACCACCGAATTCGGAGCACAATTGCAGATTTTCGATTTTTTTGGCTCTGAATTTGTGGGCTATAGTTCAGTTGATTTTCAATAAAATCGAATTTTCTGTGAAATGTGTAGAAATATGCGGGCGATCCAAATGACCGTTGGCATGACGATTACAGGTCTAAACGGCTATTGATCGAGGTATCAACCATCGAATTCGGAGCACAATTGCAGATTTTCGATTTTTTTGGCTCTGAATTTGTGGGCTATAGTTCAGTTGATTTCCAATAAAATTGAATTTTCTGCGAAATGTGTAGAAATGTGCGGGCGATTCAAATGACCGTTGGCATGACGATTACAGGTCTAAACGGCTATTGATCGAGGTTTCGACCATCGATTTCGGAGCACAATTGCAGATTTTCGATTTTTTTGGCTCCGAATTTTTGTGGGCTATAGTTCAGTTGATTTTCAATAAAATTGAATTTTCTGCGAAATGTGTAGAAATGTGCGGGCGATTCAAATGACCGTTGGCATGACGATTACAGGTCTAAACGGCTATTGATCGAGGTATCAACCATCGAATTCGGAGCACAATTGCAGATTTTCGATTTTTTTGGCTCTGAATTTGTGGGCTATAGTTCAGTTGATTTTCAATAAAATTGAATTTTCTGCGAAATGTGTAGAAATGTGCGGGCGATTCAAATGACCGTTGGCATGACGATTACAGGTCTAAACGGCTATTGATCGAGGTATCAACCATCGAATTCGGAGCACAATTGCAGATTTTCGATTTTTTTGGCTCTGAATTTGTGGGCTATAGTTCAGTTGATTTCCAATAAAATTGAATTTTCTGCGAAATGTGTAGAAATGTGCGGGCGATTCAAATGACCGTTGGCATGACGATTACAGGTCTAAACGGCTATTGATCGAGGTTTCGACCATCGATTTCGGAGCACAATTGCAGATTTTCGATTTTTTTGGCTCTGAATTTGTGGTATAGTTCAGTTGATTTTCAATAAAATTGAATTTTCTGCGAAATGTGTAGAAATGTGCGGGCGATTCAAATGACCGTTGGCATGACGATTACAGGACTAAACGGCTATTGATCGAAGTATCAACCATCGAATTCGGAGCACAATTGCAGATTTTCGATTTTTTTGGCTCTGAATTTGTGGGCTATAGTTCAGTTGATTTTCAATAAAATCGAATTTTCTGTGAAATGTGTAGAAATATGCGGGCGATCCAAATGACCGTTGGCATGACGATTACAGGTCTAAACGGCTATTGATCGAGGTATCAACCATCGAATTCGGAGCACAATTGCAGATTTTCGATTTTTTTGGCTCTGAATTTGTGGTCTATAGTTCAGTTGATTTTCAATAAAATTGAATTTTCTGCGAAATGTGTAGAAATGTGCGGGCGATTCAAATGACCGTTGGCATGACGATTACAGGTCTAAACGGCTATTGATCGAGGTATCAACCATCGAATTCGGAGCACAATTGCAGATTTTCGATTTTTTTGGCTCTGAATTTGTGGGCTATAGTTCAGTTGATTTTCAATAAAATCGAATTTTCTGTGAAATGTGTAGAAATATGCGGGCGATCCAAATGACCGTTGGCATGACGATTACAGGTCTAAACGGCTATTGATCGAGGTATCAACCATCGAATTCGGAGCACAATTGCAGATTTTCGATTTTTTTGGCTCTGAATTTGTGGGCTATAGTTCAGTTGATTTTCAATAAAATCGAATTTTCTGTGAAATGTGTAGAAATATGCGGGCGATCCAAATGACCGTTGGCATGACGATTACAGGTCTAAACGGCTATTGATCGAGGTATCAACCATCGAATTCGGAGCACAATTGCAGATTTTCGATTTTTTTGGCTCTGAATTTGTGGTCTATAGTTCAGTTGATTTTCAATAAAATTGAATTTTCTGCGAAATGTGTAGAAATGTGCGGGCGATTCAAATGACCGTTGGCATGACGATTACAGGTCTAAACGGCTATTGATCGAGGTATCAACCATCGAATTCGGAGCACAATTGCAGATTTTCGATTTTTTTGGCTCTGAATTTGTGGGCTATAGTTCAGTTGATTTTCAATAAAATCGAATTTTCTGTGAAATGTGTAGAAATATGCGGGCGATCCAAATGACCGTTGGCATGACGATTACAGGTCTAAACGGCTATTGATCGAGGTATCAACCATCGAATTCGGAGCACAATTGCAGATTTTCGATTTTTTTGGCTCTGAATTTGTGGGCTATAGTTCAGTTGATTTTCAATAAAATCGAATTTTCTGTGAAATGTGTAGAAATATGCGGGCGATCCAAATGACCGTTGGCATGACGATTACAGGTCTAAACGGCTATTGATCGAGGTATCAACCATCGAATTCGGAGCACAATTGCAGATTTTCGATTTTTTTGGCTCTGAATTTGTGGGCTATAGTTCAGTTGATTTTCAATAAAATTGAATTTTCTGCGAAATGTGTAGAAATGTGCGGGCGATCCAAATGACCGTTGGCATGACGATTACAGGTCTCAACGCCTATTGATCGAGGTATCGACCATCGAATTCGGAGCACAATTGCAGATTTTCGATTTTTTTGGCTTTGAATTTGTGGGCTATAGTTCAGTTGATTTTCAATAAAATCGAATTTTCTGTGAAATGTGTAGAAATATGCGGGCGATCCAAATGACCGTTGGCATGACGATTACAGGTCTAAACGGCTATTGATCGAGGTATCAACCATCGAATTCGGAGCACAATTGCAGATTTTCGATTTTTTTGGCTCTGAATTTGTGGGCTATAGTTCAGTTGATTTTCAATAAAATCGAATTTTCTGTGAAATGTGTAGAAATATGCGGGCGATCCAAATGACCGTTGGCATGACGATTACAGGTCTAAACGGCTATTGATCGAGGTATCAACCATCGAATTCGGAGCACAATTGCAGATTTTCGATTTTTTTGGCTCTGAATTTGTGGGCTATAGTTCAGTTGATTTTCAATAAAATTGAATTTTCTGCGAAATGTGTAGAAATGTGCGGGCGATCCAAATGACCGTTGGCATGACGATTACAGGCCTCAACGCCTATTGATCGAGGTATCAACCATCGAATTCGGAGCACAATTGCAGATTTTCGATTTTTTTGGCTCTGAATTTGTGGGCTATAGTTCAGTTGATTTTCAATAAAATCGAATTTTCTGTGAAATGTGTAGAAATATGCGGGCGATCCAAATGACCGTTGGCATGACGATTACAGGTCTAAACGGCTATTGATCGAGGTATCAACCATCGAATTCGGAGCACAATTGCAGATTTTCGATTTTTTTGGCTCTGAATTTGTGGGCTATAGTTCAGTTGATTTTCAATAAAATTGAATTTTCTGCGAAATGTGTAGAAATGTGCGGGCGATTCAAATGACCGTTGGCATGACGATTACAGGTCTAAACGGCTATTGATCGAGGTATCAACCATCGAATTCGGAGCACAATTGCAGATTTTCGATTTTTTTGGCTCTGAATTTGTGGGCTATAGTTCAGTTGATTTCCAATAAAATTGAATTTTCTGTGAAATGTGTAGAAATATGCGGGCGATCCAAATGACCGTTGGCATGACGATTACAGGACTAAACGGCTATTGATCGAGGTATCAACCATCGAATTCGGAGCACAATTGCAGATTTTCGATTTTTTTGGCTCTGAATTTGTGGTCTATAGTTCAGTTGATTTTCAATAAAATTTAATTTTCTGCGAAATGTGTAGAAATGTGCGGGCGATTCAAATGACCGTTGGCATGACGATTACAGGTCTAAACGGCTATTGATCGAGGTATCAACCATCGAATTCGGAGCACAATTGCAGATTTTCGATTTTTTTGGCTCTGAATTTGTGGGCTATAGTTCAGTTGATTTCCAATAAAATTGAATTTTCTGCGAAATGTGTAGAAATGTGCGGGCGATTCAAATGACCGTTGGCATGACGATTACAGGTCTAAACGGCTATTGATCGAGGTATCAACCATCGAATTCGGAGCACAATTGCAGATTTTCGATTTTTTTGGCTCTGAATTTGTGGGCTATAGTTCAGTTGATTTTCAATAAAATCGAATTTTCTGTGAAATGTGTAGAAATGTGCGGGCGATTCAAATGACCGTTGGCATGACGATTACAGGTCTAACGGCTATTGATCGAGGTATCGACCATCGAATTCGGAGCACAATTGCAGATTTTCGATTTTTTGGCTCTGAATTTGTGGGCTATAGTTCAGTTGATTTTCAATAAAATCGAATTTTCTGTGAAATGTGTAGAAATATGCGGGCGATCCAAATGACCGTTGGCATGACGATTACAGGTCTAAACGGCTATTGATCGAGGTATCAACCATCGAATTCGGAGCACAATTGCAGATTTTCGATTTTTTTGGCTCTGAATTTGTGGGCTATAGTTCAGTTGATTTTCAATAAAATTGAATTTTCTGCGAAATGTGTAGAAATGTGCGGGCGATTCAAATGACCGTTGGCATGACGATTACAGGTCTAAACGCCTATTGATCGAGGTTTCGACCATCGATTTCGGAGCACAATTGCAGATTTTCGATTTTTTTGGCTCTGAATTTGTGGGCTATAGTTCAGTTGATTTTCAATAAAATTGAATTTTCTGCGAAATGTGTAGAAATGTGCGGGCGATTCAAATGACCGTTGGCATGACGATTACAGGTCTAAACGGCTATTGATCGAGGTATCGACCATCGAATTCGGAGCACAATTGCAGATTTTCGATTTTTTGGCTCTGAATTTGTGGGCTATAGTTCAGTTGATTTTCAATAAAATCGAATTTTCTGCGAAATGTGTAGAAATGTGCGGGCGATTCAAATGACCGTTGGCATGACGATTACAGGTCTAAACGGCTATTGATCGAGGTATCAACCATCGAATTCGGAGCACAATTGCAGATTTTCGATTTTTTTGGCTCTGAATTTGTGGGCTATAGTTCAGTTGATTTTCAATAAAATTGAATTTTCTGCGAAATGTGTAGAAATATGCGGGCGATTCAAATGACCGTTGGCATGACGATTACAGGTCTAAACGGCTATTGATCGAGGTATCGACCATCGAATTCGGAGCACAATTGCAGATTTTCGATTTTTTTGGCTCTGAATTTATGGGCTATAGTTCAGTTGATTTTCAATAAAATTGAATTTTCTGCGAAATGTGTAGAAATGTGCGGGCGATCCAAATGACCGTTGGCATGACGATTACAGGTCTAAACGGCTATTGATCGAGGTATCAACCATCGAATTCGGAGCACAATTGCAGATTTTCGATTTTTTTGGCTCTGAATTTGTGGGCTATAGTTCAGTTGATTTTCAATAAAATCGAATTTTCTGCGAAATGTGTAGAAATGTGCGGGCGATTCAAATGACCGTTGGCATGACGATTACAGGTCTAAACGGCTATTGATCGAGGTATCGACCATCGAATTCGGAGCACAATTGCAGATTTTCGATTTTTGTGGCTCTGAATTTGTGGGCTATAGTTCAGTTGATTTTCAATAAAATCGAATTTTCTGTGAAATGTGTAGAAATATGCGGGCGATCCAAATGACCGTTGGCATGACGATTACAGGTCTAAACGGCTATTGATCGAGGTATCAACCATCGAATTCGGAGCACAATTGCAGATTTTCGATTTTTTTGGCTCTGAATTTGTGGGCTATAGTTCAGTTGATTTTCAATAAAATCGAATTTTCTGTGAAATGTGTAGAAATATGCGGGCGATCCAAATGACCGTTGGCATGACGATTACAGGTCTAAACGGCTATTGATCGAGGTATCAACCATCGAATTCGGAGCACAATTGCAGATTTTCGATTTTTTTGGCTCTGAATTTGTGGGCTATAGTTCAGTTGATTTTCAATAAAATTGAATTTTCTGCGAAATGTGTAGAAATGTGCGGGCGATTCAAATGACCGTTGGCATGACGATTACAGGTCTAAACGGCTATTGATCGAGGTATCAACCATCGAATTCGGAGCACAATTGCAGATTTTCGATTTTTTTGGCTCTGAATTTGTGGGCTATAGTTCAGTTGATTTTCAATAAAATCGAATTTTCTGTGAAATGTGTAGAAATGTGCGGGCGATTCAAATGACCGTTGGCATGACGATTACAGGTCTAACGGCTATTGATCGAGGTATCGACCATCGAATTCGGAGCACAATTGCAGATTTTCGATTTTTTGGCTCTGAATTTGTGGGCTATAGTTCAGTTGATTTTCAATAAAATCGAATTTTCTGTGAAATGTGTAGAAATATGCGGGCGATCCAAATGACCGTTGGCATGACGATTACAGGACTAAACGGCTATTGATCGAGGTATCAACCATCGAATTCGGAGCACAATTGCAGATTTTCGATTTTTTTGGCTCTGAATTTGTGGGCTATAGTTCAGTTGATTTCCAATAAAATTGAATTTTCTGCGAAATGTGTAGAAATGTGCGGGCGATTCAAATGACCGTTGGCATGACGATTACAGGTCTAAACGCCTATTGATCGAGGTATCGACCATCGATTTCGGAGCACAATTGCAGATTTTCGATTTTTTTGGCTCTGAATTTGTGGGCTATAGTTCAGTTGATTTTCAATAAAATTGAATTTTCTGCGAAATGTGTAGAAATGTGCGGGCGATTCAAATGACCGTTGGCATGACGATTACAGGTCTAAACGGCTATTGATCGAGGTATCAACCATCGAATTCGGAGCACAATTGCAGATTTTCGATTTTTTTGGCTCTGAATTTGTGGGCTATAGTTCAGTTGATTTTCAATAAAATCGAACTTTCTGCGAAATGTGTAGAAATGTGCGGGCGATCTAAATGACCGTTGGCATGACGATTACAGGTCTCAACGCCTATTGATCGAGGTATCGACCATCGAATTCGGAGCACAATTGCAGATTTTCGATTTTTTTGGCTCTGAATTTGTGGGCTATAGTTCAGTTGATTTTCAATAAAATCGAATTTTCTGTGAAATGTGTAGAAATATGCGGGCGATCCAAATAACCGTTGGCATGACGATTACAGGGCTAAACGGCTATTGATCTAGGTATCAACCATCGAATTCGGAGCACAATTGCAGATTTTCGATTTTTTTGGCTCTGAATTTGTGGGCTATAGTTCAGTTGATTTTCAATAAAATTGAATTTTCTGCGAAATGTGTAGAAATGTGCGGGCGATTCAAATGACCGTTGGCATGACGATTACAGGTCTAAACGGCTATTGATCGAGGTATCAACCATCGAATTCGGAGCACAATTGCAGATTTTCGATTTTTTTGGCTCTGAATTTGTGGGCTATAGTTCAGTTGATTTTCAATAAAATCGAATTTTCTGTGAAATGTGTAGAAATATGCGGGCGATCCAAATAACCGTTGGCATGACGATTACAGGTCTAAACGGCTATTGATCGAGGTATCAACCATCGAATTCGGAGCACAATTGCAGATTTTCGATTTTTTTGGCTCTGAATTTGTGGGCTATAGTTCAGTTGATTTTCAATAAAATCGAATTTTCTGTGAAATGTGTAGAAATATGCGGGCGATCCAAATAACCGTTGGCATGACGATTACAGGTCTAAACGGCTATTGATCGAGGTATCAACCATCGAATTCGGAGCACAATTTCAGATTTTCGATTTTTTTGGCTCTGAATTTGTGGGCTATAGTTCAGTTGATTTTCAATAAAATTGAATTTTCTGCGAAATGTGTAGAAATGTGCGGGCGATCCAAATGACCGTTGGCATGACGATTACAGGTCTCAACGCCTATTGATCGAGGTATCGACCATCGAATTCGGAGCACAATTGCAGATTTTCGATTTTTTTGGCTCTGAATTTGTGGGCTATAGTTCAGTTGATTTTCAATAAAATCGAATTTTCTGTGAAATGTGTAGAAATATGCGGGCGATCCAAATGACCGTTGGCATGACGATTACAGGTCTAAACGGCTATTGATCGAGGTATCAACCATCGAATTCGGAGCACAATTGCAGATTTTCGATTTTTTTGGCTCTGAATTTGTGGGCTATAGTTCAGTTGATTTTCAATAAAATCGAATTTTCTGTGAAATGTGTAGAAATATGCGGGCGATCCAAATGACCGTTGGCATGACGATTACAGGTCTAAACGGCTATTGATCGAGGTATCAACCATCGAATTCGGAGCACAATTGCAGATTTTCGATTTTTTTGGCTCTGAATTTGTGGGCTATAGTTCAGTTGATTTTCAATAAAATCGAATTTTCTGTGAAATGTGTAGAAATATGCGGGCGATCCAAATGACCGTTGGCATGACGATTACAGGTCTAAACGGCTATTGATCGAGGTATCAACCACCGAATTCGGAGCACAATTGCAGATTTTCGATTTTTTTGGCTCTGAATTTGTGGGCTATAGTTCAGTTGATTTTCAATAAAATCGAATTTTCTGTGAAATGTGTAGAAATATGCGGGCGATCCAAATGACCGTTGGCATGACGATTACAGGTCTAAACGGCTATTGATCGAGGTATCAACCATCGAATTCGGAGCACAATTGCAGATTTTCGATTTTTTTGGCTCTGAATTTGTGGGCTATAGTTCAGTTGATTTCCAATAAAATTGAATTTTCTGCGAAATGTGTAGAAATGTGCGGGCGATTCAAATGACCGTTGGCATGACGATTACAGGTCTAAACGGCTATTGATCGAGGTTTCGACCATCGATTTCGGAGCACAATTGCAGATTTTCGATTTTTTTGGCTCCGAATTTTTGTGGGCTATAGTTCAGTTGATTTTCAATAAAATTGAATTTTCTGCGAAATGTGTAGAAATGTGCGGGCGATTCAAATGACCGTTGGCATGACGATTACAGGTCTAAACGGCTATTGATCGAGGTATCAACCATCGAATTCGGAGCACAATTGCAGATTTTCGATTTTTTTGGCTCTGAATTTGTGGGCTATAGTTCAGTTGATTTTCAATAAAATTGAATTTTCTGCGAAATGTGTAGAAATGTGCGGGCGATTCAAATGACCGTTGGCATGACGATTACAGGTCTAAACGGCTATTGATCGAGGTATCAACCATCGAATTCGGAGCACAATTGCAGATTTTCGATTTTTTTGGCTCTGAATTTGTGGGCTATAGTTCAGTTGATTTCCAATAAAATTGAATTTTCTGCGAAATGTGTAGAAATGTGCGGGCGATTCAAATGACCGTTGGCATGACGATTACAGGTCTAAACGGCTATTGATCGAGGTTTCGACCATCGATTTCGGAGCACAATTGCAGATTTTCGATTTTTTTGGCTCTGAATTTGTGGTATAGTTCAGTTGATTTTCAATAAAATTGAATTTTCTGCGAAATGTGTAGAAATGTGCGGGCGATTCAAATGACCGTTGGCATGACGATTACAGGTCTAAACGGCTATTGATCGAGGTATCAACCATCGAATTCGGAGCACAATTGCAGATTTTCGATTTTTTTGGCTCTGAATTTGTGGGCTATAGTTCAGTTGATTTTCAATAAAATCGAATTTTCTGTGAAATGTGTAGAAATGTGCGGGCGATTCAAATGACCGTTGGCATGACGATTACAGGTCTAAACGGCTATTGATCGAGGTATCAACCATCGAATTCGGAGCACAATTTCAGATTTTCGATTTTTTTGGCTCTGAATTTGTGGGCTATAGTTCAGTTGATTTTCAATAAAATTGAATTTTCTGCGAAATGTGTAGAAATGTGCGGGCGATCCAAATGACCGTTGGCATGACGATTACAGGTCTCAACGCCTATTGATCGAGGTATCGACCATCGAATTCGGAGCACAATTGCAGATTTTCGATTTTTTTGGCTCTGAATTTGTGGGCTATAGTTCAGTTGATTTTCAATAAAATCGAATTTTCTGTGAAATGTGTAGAAATATGCGGGCGATCCAAATGACCGTTGGCATGACGATTACAGGTCTAAACGGCTATTGATCGAGGTATCAACCATCGAATTCGGAGCACAATTGCAGATTTTCGATTTTTTTGGCTCTGAATTTGTGGGCTATAGTTCAGTTGATTTTCAATAAAATCGAATTTTCTGTGAAATGTGTAGAAATATGCGGGCGATCCAAATGACCGTTGGCATGACGATTACAGGTCTAAACGGCTATTGATCGAGGTATCAACCACCGAATTCGGAGCACAATTGCAGATTTTCGATTTTTTTGGCTCTGAATTTGTGGGCTATAGTTCAGTTGATTTTCAATAAAATCGAATTTTCTGTGAAATGTGTAGAAATATGCGGGCGATCCAAATGACCGTTGGCATGACGATTACAGGTCTAAACGGCTATTGATCGAGGTATCAACCATCGAATTCGGAGCACAATTGCAGATTTTCGATTTTTTTGGCTCTGAATTTGTGGGCTATAGTTCAGTTGATTTCCAATAAAATTGAATTTTCTGCGAAATGTGTAGAAATGTGCGGGCGATTCAAATGACCGTTGGCATGACGATTACAGGTCTAAACGGCTATTGATCGAGGTTTCGACCATCGATTTCGGAGCACAATTGCAGATTTTCGATTTTTTTGGCTCCGAATTTTTGTGGGCTATAGTTCAGTTGATTTTCAATAAAATTGAATTTTCTGCGAAATGTGTAGAAATGTGCGGGCGATTCAAATGACCGTTGGCATGACGATTACAGGTCTAAACGGCTATTGATCGAGGTATCAACCATCGAATTCGGAGCACAATTGCAGATTTTCGATTTTTTTGGCTCTGAATTTGTGGGCTATAGTTCAGTTGATTTTCAATAAAATTGAATTTTCTGCGAAATGTGTAGAAATGTGCGGGCGATTCAAATGACCGTTGGCATGACGATTACAGGTCTAAACGGCTATTGATCGAGGTATCAACCATCGAATTCGGAGCACAATTGCAGATTTTCGATTTTTTTGGCTCTGAATTTGTGGGCTATAGTTCAGTTGATTTCCAATAAAATTGAATTTTCTGCGAAATGTGTAGAAATGTGCGGGCGATTCAAATGACCGTTGGCATGACGATTACAGGTCTAAACGGCTATTGATCGAGGTTTCGACCATCGATTTCGGAGCACAATTGCAGATTTTCGATTTTTTTGGCTCTGAATTTGTGGTATAGTTCAGTTGATTTTCAATAAAATTGAATTTTCTGCGAAATGTGTAGAAATGTGCGGGCGATTCAAATGACCGTTGGCATGACGATTACAGGACTAAACGGCTATTGATCGAAGTATCAACCATCGAATTCGGAGCACAATTGCAGATTTTCGATTTTTTTGGCTCTGAATTTGTGGGCTATAGTTCAGTTGATTTTCAATAAAATCGAATTTTCTGTGAAATGTGTAGAAATATGCGGGCGATCCAAATGACCGTTGGCATGACGATTACAGGTCTAAACGGCTATTGATCGAGGTATCAACCATCGAATTCGGAGCACAATTGCAGATTTTCGATTTTTTTGGCTCTGAATTTGTGGTCTATAGTTCAGTTGATTTTCAATAAAATTGAATTTTCTGCGAAATGTGTAGAAATGTGCGGGCGATTCAAATGACCGTTGGCATGACGATTACAGGTCTAAACGGCTATTGATCGAGGTATCAACCATCGAATTCGGAGCACAATTGCAGATTTTCGATTTTTTTGGCTCTGAATTTGTGGGCTATAGTTCAGTTGATTTTCAATAAAATCGAATTTTCTGTGAAATGTGTAGAAATATGCGGGCGATCCAAATGACCGTTGGCATGACGATTACAGGTCTAAACGGCTATTGATCGAGGTATCAACCATCGAATTCGGAGCACAATTGCAGATTTTCGATTTTTTTGGCTCTGAATTTGTGGGCTATAGTTCAGTTGATTTTCAATAAAATCGAATTTTCTGTGAAATGTGTAGAAATATGCGGGCGATTCAAATGACCGTTGGCATGACGATTACAGGTCTAAACGGCTATTGATCGAGGTATCAACCATCGAATTCGGAGCACAATTGCAGATTTTCGATTTTTTTGGCTCTGAATTTGTGGTCTATAGTTCAGTTGATTTTCAATAAAATTGAATTTTCTGCGAAATGTGTAGAAATGTGCGGGCGATTCAAATGACCGTTGGCATGACGATTACAGGTCTAAACGGCTATTGATCGAGGTATCAACCATCGAATTCGGAGCACAATTGCAGATTTTCGATTTTTTTGGCTCTGAATTTGTGGGCTATAGTTCAGTTGATTTTCAATAAAATCGAATTTTCTGTGAAATGTGTAGAAATATGCGGGCGATCCAAATGACCGTTGGCATGACGATTACAGGTCTAAACGGCTATTGATCGAGGTATCAACCATCGAATTCGGAGCACAATTGCAGATTTTCGATTTTTTTGGCTCTGAATTTGTGGGCTATAGTTCAGTTGATTTTCAATAAAATCGAATTTTCTGTGAAATGTGTAGAAATATGCGGGCGATCCAAATGACCGTTGGCATGACGATTACAGGTCTAAACGGCTATTGATCGAGGTATCAACCATCGAATTCGGAGCACAATTGCAGATTTTCGATTTTTTTGGCTCTGAATTTGTGGGCTATAGTTCAGTTGATTTTCAATAAAATTGAATTTTCTGCGAAATGTGTAGAAATGTGCGGGCGATCCAAATGACCGTTGGCATGACGATTACAGGTCTCAACGCCTATTGATCGAGGTATCGACCATCGAATTCGGAGCACAATTGCAGATTTTCGATTTTTTTGGCTTTGAATTTGTGGGCTATAGTTCAGTTGATTTTCAATAAAATCGAATTTTCTGTGAAATGTGTAGAAATATGCGGGCGATCCAAATGACCGTTGGCATGACGATTACAGGTCTAAACGGCTATTGATCGAGGTATCAACCATCGAATTCGGAGCACAATTGCAGATTTTCGATTTTTTTGGCTCTGAATTTGTGGGCTATAGTTCAGTTGATTTTCAATAAAATCGAATTTTCTGTGAAATGTGTAGAAATATGCGGGCGATCCAAATGACCGTTGGCATGACGATTACAGGTCTAAACGGCTATTGATCGAGGTATCAACCATCGAATTCGGAGCACAATTGCAGATTTTCGATTTTTTTGGCTCTGAATTTGTGGGCTATAGTTCAGTTGATTTTCAATAAAATTGAATTTTCTGCGAAATGTGTAGAAATGTGCGGGCGATCCAAATGACCGTTGGCATGACGATTACAGGCCTCAACGCCTATTGATCGAGGTATCAACCATCGAATTCGGAGCACAATTGCAGATTTTCGATTTTTTTGGCTCTGAATTTGTGGGCTATAGTTCAGTTGATTTTCAATAAAATCGAATTTTCTGTGAAATGTGTAGAAATATGCGGGCGATCCAAATGACCGTTGGCATGACGATTACAGGTCTAAACGGCTATTGATCGAGGTATCAACCATCGAATTCGGAGCACAATTGCAGATTTTCGATTTTTTTGGCTCTGAATTTGTGGGCTATAGTTCAGTTGATTTTCAATAAAATTGAATTTTCTGCGAAATGTGTAGAAATGTGCGGGCGATTCAAATGACCGTTGGCATGACGATTACAGGTCTAAACGGCTATTGATCGAGGTATCAACCATCGAATTCGGAGCACAATTGCAGATTTTCGATTTTTTTGGCTCTGAATTTGTGGGCTATAGTTCAGTTGATTTCCAATAAAATTGAATTTTCTGTGAAATGTGTAGAAATATGCGGGCGATCCAAATGACCGTTGGCATGACGATTACAGGACTAAACGGCTATTGATCGAGGTATCAACCATCGAATTCGGAGCACAATTGCAGATTTTCGATTTTTTTGGCTCTGAATTTGTGGTCTATAGTTCAGTTGATTTTCAATAAAATTTAATTTTCTGCGAAATGTGTAGAAATGTGCGGGCGATTCAAATGACCGTTGGCATGACGATTACAGGTCTAAACGGCTATTGATCGAGGTATCAACCATCGAATTCGGAGCACAATTGCAGATTTTCGATTTTTTTGGCTCTGAATTTGTGGGCTATAGTTCAGTTGATTTCCAATAAAATTGAATTTTCTGCGAAATGTGTAGAAATGTGCGGGCGATTCAAATGACCGTTGGCATGACGATTACAGGTCTAAACGGCTATTGATCGAGGTATCAACCATCGAATTCGGAGCACAATTGCAGATTTTCGATTTTTTTGGCTCTGAATTTGTGGGCTATAGTTCAGTTGATTTTCAATAAAATCGAATTTTCTGTGAAATGTGTAGAAATGTGCGGGCGATTCAAATGACCGTTGGCATGACGATTACAGGTCTAACGGCTATTGATCGAGGTATCGACCATCGAATTCGGAGCACAATTGCAGATTTTCGATTTTTTGGCTCTGAATTTGTGGGCTATAGTTCAGTTGATTTTCAATAAAATCGAATTTTCTGTGAAATGTGTAGAAATATGCGGGCGATCCAAATGACCGTTGGCATGACGATTACAGGTCTAAACGGCTATTGATCGAGGTATCAACCATCGAATTCGGAGCACAATTGCAGATTTTCGATTTTTTTGGCTCTGAATTTGTGGGCTATAGTTCAGTTGATTTTCAATAAAATCGAATTTTCTGTGAAATGTGTAGAAATATGCGGGCGATCCAAATGACCGTTGGCATGACGATTACAGGACTAAACGGCTATTGATCGAGGTATCAACCATCGAATTCGGAGCACAATTGCAGATTTTCGATTTTTTTGGTTCTGAATTTGTGGGCTATAGTTCAGTTGATTTTCAATAAAATCGAATTTTCTGCGAAATGTGTAGAAATGTGCGGGCGATTCAAATGACCGTTGGCATGACGATTACAGGTCTAAACGGCTATTGATCGAGGTATCAACCATCGAATTCGGAGCACAATTGCAGATTTTCGATTTTTTTGGCTCTGAATTTGTGGGCTATAGTTCAGTTGATTTTCAATAAAATCGAATTTTCTGTGAAATGTGTAGAAATATGCGGGCGATCCAAATGACCGTTGGCATGACGATTACAGGTCTAGACGGCTATTGATCGAGGTATCAACCATCGAATTCGGAGCACAATTGCAGATTTTCGATTTTTTTGGCTCTGAATTTGTGGGCTATAGTTCAGTTGATTTTCAATAAAATTGAATTTTCTGCGAAATGTGTAGAAATGTGCGGGCGATTCAAATGACCGTTGGCATGACGATTACAGGTCTAAACGGCTATTGATCGAGGTATCAACCATCGAATTCGGAGCACAATTGCAGATTTTCGATTTTTTTGGCTCTGAATTTGTGGGCTATAGTTCAGTTGATTTTCAATAAAATCGAATTTTCTGCGAAATGTGTAGAAATGTGCGGGCGATTCAAATGACCGTTGGCATGACGATTACAGGTCTAAACGGCTATTGATCGAGGTATCGACCATCGAATTCGGAGCACAATTGCAGATTTTCGATTTTTGTGGCTCTGAATTTGTGGGCTATAGTTCAGTTGATTTTCAATAAAATCGAATTTTCTGTGAAATGTGTAGAAATATGCGGGCGATCCAAATGACCGTTGGCATGACGATTACAGGTCTAAACGGCTATTGATCGAGGTATCAACCATCGAATTCGGAGCACAATTGCAGATTTTCGATGTTTTTGGCTCTGAATTTGTGGGCTATAGTTCAGTTGATTTTCAATAAAATTGAATTTTCTGCGAAATGTGTAGAAATGTGCGGGCGATTCAAATGACCGTTGGCATGACGATTACAGGTCTAAACGGCTATTGATCGAGGTATCAACCATCGAATTCGGAGCACAATTGCAGATTTTCGATTTTTTTGGCTCTGAATTTGTGGGCTATAGTTCAGTTGATTTTCAATAAAATCGAATTTTCTGTGAAATGTGTAGAAATATGCGGGCGATCCAAATGACCGTTGGCATGACGATTACAGGACTAAACGGCTATTGATCGAGGTATCAACCATCGAATTCGGAGCACAATTGCAGATTTTCGATTTTTTTGGCTCTGAATTTGTGGGCTATAGTTCAGTTGATTTTCAATAAAATTGAATTTTCTGCGAAATGTGTAGAAATGTGCGGGCGATTCAAATGACCGTTGGCATGACGATTACAGGTCTAAACGGCTATTGATCGAGGTATCGGCCATCGAATTCGGAGCACAATTGCAGATTTTCGATTTTTTTGGCTCTGAATTTGTGGGCTATAGTTCAGTTGATTTTCAATAAAATTGAATTTTCTGCGAAATGTGTAGAAATGTGCGGGCGATTCAAATGACCGTTGGCATGACGATGACAGGTCTAAACGGCTATTGATCGAGGTATCAACCATCGAATTCGGAGCACAATTGCAGATTTTCGATTTTTTTGGCTCTGAATTTGTGGGCTATAGTTCAGTTGATTTTCAATAAAATCGAATTTTCTGTGAAATGTGTAGAAATGTGCGGGCGATTCAAATGACCGTTGGCATGACGATTACAGGTCTAACGGCTATTGATCGAGGTATCGACCATCGAATTCGGAGCACAATTGCAGATTTTCGATTTTTTGGCTCTGAATTTGTGGGCTATAGTTCAGTTGATTTTCAATAAAATCGAATTTTCTGTGAAATGTGTAGAAATATGCGGGCGATCTAAATGACCGTTGGCATGACGATTACAGGTCTAAACGGCTATTGATCGAGGTATCAACCATCGAATTCGGAGCACAATTGCAGATTTTCGATTTTTTTGGCTCTGAATTTGTGGGCTATAGTTCAGTTGATTTTCAATAAAATCGAATTTTCTGTGAAATGTGTAGAAATATGCGGGCGATCCAAATGACCGTTGGCATGACGATTACAGGACTAAACGGCTATTGATCGAGGTATCAACCATCGAATTCGGAGCACAATTGCAGATTTTCGATTTTTTTGGCTCTGAATTTGTGGGCTATAGTTCAGTTGATTTTCAATAAAATCAAATTTTCTGCGAAATGTGTAGAAATGTGCGGGCGATTCAAATGACCGTTGGCATGACGATTACAGGTCTAAACGGCTATTGATCGAGGTATCGACCATCGAATTCGGAGCACAATTGCAGATTTTCGATTTTTTGGCTCTGAATTTGTGGGCTATAGTTCAGTTTATTTTCAATAAAATCGAATTTTCTGCGAAATGTGTAGAAATGTGCGGGCGATTCAAATGACCGTTGGCATGACGATTACAGGTCTAAACGGCTATTGATCAAGGTATCAACCATCGAATTCGGAGCACAATTGCAGATTTTCGATTTTTTTGGCTCTGAATTTGTGGGCTATAGTTCAGTTGATTTTCAATAAAATCGAATTTTCTGCGAAATGTGTAGAAATGTGCGGGCGATCTAAATGACCGTTGGCATGACGATTACAGGTCTCAACGCCTATTGATCGAGGTATCGACCATCGAATTCGGAGCACAATTGCAGATTTTCGATTTTTTTGGCTCTGAATTTGTGGGCTATAGTTCAGTTGATTTTCAATAAAATCGAATTTTCTGTGAAATGTGTAGAAATATGCGGGCGATCCAAATGACCGTTGGCATGACGATTACAGGTCTAAACGGCTATTGATCGAGGTATCAACCATCGAATTCGGAGCACAATTGCAGATTTTCGATTTTTTTGGCTCTGAATTTGTGGGCTATAGTTCAGTTGATTTTCAATAAAATTGAATTTTCTGCGAAATGTGTAGAAATGTGCGGGCGATCCAAATGACCGTTGGCATGACGATTACAGGTCTAAACGGCTATTGATCGAGGTATCAACCATCGAATTCGGAGCACAATTGCAGATTTTCGATTTTTTTGGCTCTGAATTTGTGGGCTATAGTTCAGTTGATTTTCAATAAAATCGAATTTTCTGTGAAATGTGTAGAAATATACGGGCGATTCAAATGACCGTTGGCATGACGATTACAGGTCTAAACGGCTATTGATCGAGGAGGTATCGGCCATCGAATTCGGAGCACAATTGCAGATTTTCGATTTTGTTGGCTCTGAATTTGTGGGCTATAGTTCAGTTGATTTTCAATAAAATTGAATTTTCTGCGAAATGTGTAGAAATATGCGGGCGATCCAAATGACCGTTGGCATGACGATTACAGGTCTCAACGCCTATTGATCGAGGTATCGACCATCGAATTCGGAGCACAATTGCAGATTTTCGATTTTTTTGGCTCTGAATTTGTGGGCTATAGTTCAGTTGATTTTCAATAAAATCGAATTTTCTGTGAAATGTGTAGAAATATGCGGGCGATCCAAATGACCGTTGGCATGACGATTACAGGTCTAAACGGCTATTGATCGAGGTATCAACCATCGAATTCGGAGCACAATTGCAGATTTTCGATTTTTTTGGCTCTGAATTTGTGGGCTATAGTTCAGTTGATTTTCAATAAAATCGAATTTTCTGCGAAATGTGTAGAAATGTGCGGGCGATTCAAATGACCGTTGGCATGACGATTACAGGTCTAAACGGCTATTGATCGAGGTATCAACCATCGAATTCGGAGCACAATTGCAGATTTTCGATTTTTTTGGCTCTGAATTTGTGGGCTATAGTTCAGTTGATTTTCAATAAAATCGAATTTTCTGTGAAATGTGTAGAAATATGCGGGCGATCCAAATGACTGTTGGCATGACGATTACAGGTCTAAACGGCTATTGATCGAGGTATCAACCATCGAATTCGGAGCACAATTGCAGATTTTCGATTTTTTGGCTCTGAATTTGTGGGCTATAGTTCAGTTGATTTTCAATAAAATCGAATTTTCTGTGAAATGTGTAGAAATATGCGGGCGATCTAAATGACCGTTGGCATGACGATTACAGGTCTAAACGGCTATTGATCGAGGTATCAACCATCGAATTCGGAGCACAATTGCAGATTTCGATTTTTTTTGGCTCTGAATTTGTGGGCTATAGTTCAGTTGATTTTCCATAAAATCGAATTTTCTGTGAAATGTGTAGAAATATGCGGGCGATCCAAATGACTGTTGGCATGACGATTACAGGTCTAAACGGCTATTGATCGAGGTATCAACCATCGAATTCGGAGCACAACTTGCAGATTTTCGATTTTTTTTGGCTCTGAATTTGTGGGCTATAGTTCAGTTGATTTTCAATAAAATCGAATTTTCTGTGAAATGTTGTAGAAATATGCGGGCGATCCAAATGACCGTTGGCATGACGATTACAGGTCTAAACGGCTATTGATCGAGGTATCAACCATCGAATTCGGAGCACAATTGCAGATTTTCGATTTTTTTGGCTCTGAATTTGTGGGCTATAGTTCAGTTGATTTTCAATAAAATCGAATTTTCTGTGAAATGTGTAGAAATATGCGGGCGATCCAAATGACCGTTGGCATGACGATTACAGGTCTAAACGGCTATTGATCGAGGTATCAACCATCGAATTCGGAGCACAATTGCAGATTTTCGATTTTTTTGGCTCTGAATTTGTGGGCTATAGTTCAGTTGATTTTCAATAAAATCGAATCTTTCTGCGAAATGTGTAGAAATGTGCGGGCGATTTAAATGACCGTTGGCATGACGATTACAGGTCTAAACGGCTATTGATCGAGGTATCAACCATCGAATTCGGAGCACAATTGCAGATTTTCGATTTTTTTGGCTCTGAATTTGTGGGCTATAGTTCAGTTGATTTTCAATAAAATCGAATTTTCTGTGAAATGTGTAGAAATATGCGGGCGATCCAAATGACCGTTGGCATGACGATTACAGGTCTAAACGGCTATTGATCGAGGTATCAACCATCGAATTCGGAGCACAATTGCAGATTTTCGATTTTTTTGGCTCTGAATTTGTGGGCTATAGTTCAGTTGATTTTTCAATAAAATCGAATTTTCTGCGAAATGTGTAGAAATGTGCGGGCGATTCAAATGACCGTTGGCATGACGATTACAGGTCTAAACGGCTATTGATCGAGGTATCAACCATCGAATTCGGAGCACAATTGCAGATTTTCGATTTTTTTGGCTCTGAATTTGTGGGCTATAGTTCAGTTGATTTTCAATAAAATCGAATTTTCTGTGAAATGTGTAGAAATATGCGGGCGATCCAAATGACTGTTGGCATGACGATTACAGGTCTAAACGGCTATTGATCGAGGTATCAACCATCGAATTCGGAGCACAATTGCAGATTTTCGATTTTTTTGGCTCTGAATTTGTGGGCTATAGTTCAGTTGATTTTCAATAAAATCGAATTTTCTGTGAAATGTGTAGAAATATGCGGGCGATCCAAATGACCGTTGGCATGACGATTACAGGTCTAAACGGCTATTGATCGAAGTATCAACCATCGAATTCGGAGCACAATTGCAGATTTTCGATTTTTTCGGCTCTGAATTTATGGGCTATAGTTCAGTTGATTTTCAATAAAATTGAATTTTCTGCGAAATGTGTAGAAATGTGCGGGCGATTCAAATGACCGTTGGCATGACGATTACAGGTCTAAACGGCTATTGATCGAGGTATCAACCATCGAATTCGGAGCACAATTGCAGATTTTCGATTTTTTTGGCTCTGAATTTGTGGGCTATAGTTCAGTTGATTTTCAATAAAAATCGAATTTTCTGTGAAATGTGTAGAAATATGCGGGCGATCCAAATGACCGTTGGCATGACGATTACAGGTCTAAACGGCTATTGATCGAGGTATCAACCATCGAATTCGGAGCACAATTGCAGATTTTCGATTTTTTTGGCTCTGAATTTGTGGGCTATAGTTCAGTTGATTTTCAATAAAATCGAATTTTCTGTGAAATGTGTAGAAATATACGGGCGATTCAAATGACCGTTGGCATGACGATTACAGGTCTAAACGGCTATTGATCGAGGTATCAACCATCGAACTCGGAGCACAATTGCAGATTTTCGATTTTTTTGGCTCTGAATTTGTGGGCTATAGTTCAGTTGATTTTCAATAAAATTGAATTTTCTGCGAAATGTGTAGAAATGTGCGGGCGATTCAAATGACCGTTGGCATGACGATTACAGGTCTAAACGGCTATTGATCGAGGTATCGGCCATCGAATTCGGAGCACAATTGCAGATTTTCGATTTTTTTGGCTCTGAATTTGTGGGCTATAGTTCAGTTGATTTTCAATAAAATTGAATTTTCTGCGAAATGTGTAGAAATATGCGGGCGATCCAAATGACCGTTGGCATGACGATTACAGGTCTCAACGCCTATTGATCGAGGTATCGACCATCGAATTCGGAGCACAATTGCAGATTTTCGATTTTTTGGCTCTGAATTTGTGGGCTATAGTTCAGTTGATTTTCAATAAAATCGAATTTTCTGTGAAATGTGTAGAAATATGCGGGCGATCCAAATGACCGTTGGCATGACGATTACAGGTCTAAACGGCTATTGATCGAGGTATCAACCATCGAATTCGGAGCACAATTGCAGATTTTCGATTTTTTTGGCTCTGAATTTGTGGGCTATAGTTCAGTTGATTTTCAATAAAATTGAATTTTCTGCGAAATGTGTAGAAATGTGCGGGCGATTCAAATGACCGTTGGCATGACGATTACAGGTCTAAACGGCTATTGATCGAGGTATCAACCATCGAATTCGGAGCACAATTGCAGATTTTCGATTTTTTTGGCTCTGAATTTGTGGGCTATAGTTCAGTTGATTTTCATTAAAATCGAATTTTCTGTGAAATGTGTAGAAATGTGCGGGCGATCCAAATGACCGTTGGCATGACAATTACAGGTCTAAACGGCTATTGATCGAGGTATCAACCATCGAATTCGGAGCACAATTGCAGATTTTCGATTTTTTTGGCTCTGAATTTGTGGGCTATAGTTCAGTTGATTTTCAATAAAATCGAATTTTCTGCGAAATGTGTAGAAATGTGCGGGCGATTCAAATGACCGTTGGCATGACGATTACAGGTCTAAACGGCTATTGATCGAGGTATCGACCATCGAATTCGGAGCACAATTGCAGATTTTCGATTTTTGTGGCTCTGAATTTGTGGGCTATAGTTCAGTTGATTTTCAATAAAATCGAATTTTCTGTGAAATGTGTAGAAATATGCGAGCGATCCAAATGACCGTTGGCATGACGATTACAGGTCTAAACGGCTATTGATCGAGGTATCAACCATCGAATTCGGAGCACAATTGCAGATTTTCGATGTTTTTGGCTCTGAATTTGTGGGCTATAGTTCAGTTGATTTTCAATAAAATCGAATTTTCTGCGAAATGTGTAGAAATGTGCGGGCGATTCAAATGACCGTTGGCATGACGATTACAGGTCTAAACGGCTATTGATCGAGGTATCAACCATCGAATTCGGAGCACAATTGCAGATTTTCGATTTTTTTGGCTCTGAATTTGTGGGCTATAGTTCAGTTGATTTTCAATAAAATCGAATTTTCTGTGAAATGTGTAGAAATGTGCGGGCGATTCAAATGACCGTTGGCATGACGATTACAGGTCTAACGGCTATTGATCGAGGTATCGACCATCGAATTCGGAGCACAATTGCAGATTTTCGATTTTTTGGCTCTGAATTTGTGGGCTATAGTTCAGTTGATTTTCAATAAAATCGAATTTTCTGTGAAATGTGTAGAAATATGCGGGCGATCTAAATGACCGTTGGCATGACGATTACAGGTCTAAACGGCTATTGATCGAGGTATCAACCATCGAATTCGGAGCACAATTGCAGATTTTCGATTTTTTTGGCTCTGAATTTGTGGGCTATAGTTCAGTTGATTTTCAATAAAATCGAATTTTCTGTGAAATGTGTAGAAATATGCGGGCGATCCAAATGACCGTTGGCATGACGATTACAGGACTAAACGGCTATTGATCGAGGTATCAACCATCGAATTCGGAGCACAATTGCAGATTTTCGATTTTTTTGGCTCTGAATTTGTGGGCTATAGTTCAGTTGATTTTCAATAAAATTGAATTTTCTGCGAAATGTGTAGAAATGTGCGGGCGATTCAAATGACCGTTGGCATGACGATTACAGGTCTAAACGCCTATTGATCGAGGTTTCGACCATCGATTTCGGAGCACAATTGCAGATTTTCGATTTTTTTGGCTCTGAATTTGTGGGCTATAGTTCAGTTGATTTTCAATAAAATCAAATTTTCTGCGAAATGTGTAGAAATGTGCGGGCGATTCAAATGACCGTTGGCATGACGATTACAGGTCTAAACGGCTATTGATCGAGGTATCGACCATCGAATTCGGAGCACAATTGCAGATTTTCGATTTTTTGGCTCTGAATTTGTGGGCTATAGTTCAGTTGATTTTCAATAAAATCGAATTTTCTGCGAAATGTGTAGAAATGTGCGGGCGATTCAAATGACCGTTGGCATGACGATTACAGGTCTAAACGGCTATTGATCAAGGTATCAACCATCGAATTCGGAGCACAATTGCAGATTTTCGATTTTTTTGGCTCTGAATTTGTGGGCTATAGTTCAGTTGATTTTCAATAAAATCGAATTTTCTGCGAAATGTGTAGAAATGTGCGGGCGATCTAAATGACCGTTGGCATGACGATTACAGGTCTCAACGCCTATTGATCGAGGTATCGACCATCGAATTCGGAGCACAATTGCAGATTTTCGATTTTTTTGGCTCTGAATTTGTGGGCTATAGTTCAGTTGATTTTCAATAAAATCGAATTTTCTGTGAAATGTGTAGAAATATGCGGGCGATCCAAATGACCGTTGGCATGACGATTACAGGTCTAAACGGCTATTGATCGAGGTATCAACCATCGAATTCGGAGCACAATTGCAGATTTTCGATTTTTTTGGCTCTGAATTTGTGGGCTATAGTTCAGTTGATTTTCAATAAAATCGAATTTTCTGCGAAATGTGTAGAAATGTGCGGGCGATTCAAATGACCGTTGGCATGACGATTACAGGTCTAAACGGCTATTGATCGAGGTATCAACCATCGAATTCGGAGCACAATTGCAGATTTTCGATTTTTTTGGCTCTGAATTTGTGGGCTATAGTTCAGTTGATTTTCAATAAAATCGAATTTTCTGTGAAATGTGTAGAAATATACGGGCGATTCAAATGACCGTTGGCATGACGATTACAGGTCTAAACGGCTATTGATCGACGTATCGGCCATCGAATTCGGAGCACAATTGCAGATTTTCGATTTTTTTGGCTCTGAATTTGTGGGCTATAGTTCAGTTGATTTTCAATAAAATTGAATTTTCTGCGAAATGTGTAGAAATATGCGGGCGATCCAAATGACCGTTGGCATGACGATTACAGGTCTCAACGCCTATTGATCGAGGTATCGACCATCGAATTCGGAGCACAATTGCAGATTTTCGATTTTTTTGGCTCTGAATTTGTGGGCTATAGTTCAGTTGATTTTCAATAAAATCGAATTTTCTGTGAAATGTGTAGAAATATGCGGGCGATCCAAATGACCGTTGGCATGACGATTACAGGTCTAAACGGCTATTGATCGAGGTATCAACCATCGAATTCGGAGCACAATTGCAGATTTTCGATTTTTTTGGCTCTGAATTTGTGGGCTATAGTTCAGTTGATTTTCAATAAAATCAAATTTTCTGCGAAATGTGTAGAAATGTGCGGGCGATTCAAATGACCGTTGGCATGACGATTACAGGTCTAAACGGCTATTGATCGAGGTATCAACCATCGAATTCGGAGCACAATTGCAGATTTTCGATTTTTTTGGCTCTGCATTTGTGGGCTATAGTTCAGTTGATTTTCAATAAAATCGAATTTTCTGTGAAATGTGTAGAAATATACGGGCGATTCAAATGACCGTTGGCATGACGATTACAGGTCTAAACGGCTATTGATCGAGGTATCAACCATCGAACTCGGAGCACAATTGCAGATTTTCGATTTTTTTGGCTCTGAATTTGTGGGCTATAGTTCAGTTGATTTTCAATAAAATTGAATTTTCTGCGAAATGTGTAGAAATGTGCGGGCGATTCAAATGACCGTTGGCATGACGATTACAGGTCTAAACGGCTATTGATCGAGGTATCGGCCATCGAATTCGGAGCACAATTGCAGATTTTCGATTTTTTTGGCTCTGAATTTGTGGGCTATAGTTCAGTTGATTTTCAATAAAATTGAATTTTCTGCGAAATGTGTAGAAATATGCGGGCGATCCAAATGACCGTTGGCATGACGATTACAGGTCTCAACGCCTATTGATCGAGGTATCGACCATCGAATTCGGAGCACAATTGCAGATTTTCGATTTTTTTGGCTCTGAATTTGTGGGCTATAGTTCAGTTGATTTTCAATAAAATCGAATTTTCTGTGAAATGTGTAGAAATATGCGGGCGATCCAAATGACCGTTGGCATGACGATTACAGGTCTAAACGGCTATTGATCGAGGTATCAACCATCGAATTCGGAGCACAATTGCAGATTTTCGATTTTTTTGGCTCTGAATTTGTGGGCTATAGTTCAGTTGATTTTCAATAAAATCGAATTTTCTGTGAAATGTGTAGAAATATGCGGGCGATCCAAATGACCGTTGGCATGACGATTACAGGTCTAAACGGCTATTGATCGAGGTATCAACCATCGAATTCGGAGCACAATTGCAGATTTTCGATTTTTTTGGCTCTGAATTTATGGGCTATAGTTCAGTTGATTTTCAATAAAATCGAATTTTCTGTGAAATGTGTAGAAATATGCGGGCGATCCAAATGACCGTTGGCATGACGATTACAGGTCTAAACGGCTATTGATCGAGGTATCAACCAGCGAATTCGGAGCACAATTGCAGATTTTCGATTTTTTTGGCTCTGAATTTGTGGGCTATAGTTCAGTTGATTTTCAATAAAATCGAATTTTCTGTGAAATGTGTAGAAATATGCGGGCGATCCAAATGACCGTTGGCATGACGATTACAAGTCTAAACGGCTATTGATCGAGGTATCAACCATCGAATTCGGAGCACAATTGCAGATTTTCGATTTTTTTGGCTCTGCATTTGTGGGCTATAGTTCAGTTGATTTTCAATAAAATTGGATTTTCTGCGAAATGTGTAGAAATGTGCGGGCGATTCAAATGACCGTTGGCATGACGATTACAGGTCTAAACGGCTATTGATCGAGGTATCAACCATCGAATTCGGAGCACAATTGCAGATTTTCGATTTTTTTGGCTCTGAATTTGTGGGCTATAGTTCAGTTGATTTTCAATAAAATCGAATTTTCTGTGAAATGTGTAGAAATATGCGGGCGATCCAAATGACCGTTGGCATGACGATTACAGGACTAAACGGCTATTGATCGAGGTATCAACCATCGAATTCGGAGCACAATTGCAGATTTTCGATTTTTTTGGCTCTGAATTTGTGGTCTATAGTTCAGTTGACTTTCAATAAAATTGAATTTTCTGCGAAATGTGTAGAAATATGCGGGCGATCCAAATGACCGTTGGCATGACGATTACAGGTCTAAACGGCTATTGATCGAGGTATCGACCATCGAATTCGGAGCACAATTGCAGATTTTCGATTTTTTTGGCTCTGAATTTGTGGGCTATAGTTCAGTTGATTTTCAATAAAATTGAATTTTCTGCGAAATGTGTAGAAATATGCGGGCGATCCAAATGACCGTTGGCATGACGATTACAGGTCTAAACGGCTATTGATCGAGGTATCGACCATCGAATTCGGAGCACAATTGCAGATTTTCGATTTTTGTGGCTCTGCATTTGTGGGCTATAGCTCAGTTGATTTTCAATAAAATTGGATTTTCTGCGAAATGTGTAGAAATGTGAGGGCGATTCAAATGACCGTTGGCATGACGATTACAGGTCTAAACGGCTATTGATCGAGGTATCAACCATCGAATTCGGAGCACAATTGCAGATTTTCGATTTTTTTGGCTCTGAATTTGTGGGCTATAGTTCAGTTGATTTTCAATAAAATTGAATTTTCTGCGAAATGTGTAGAAATGTGCGGGCGATTCAAATGACCGTTGGCATGACGATTACAGGTCTAAACGGCTATTGATCGAGGTATCGACCATCGAATTCGGAGCACAATTACAGATTTTCGATTTTTTTGGCTCTGAATTTGTGGACTATAGGTCAGTTGATTTTCAATAAAATCGAATTTTCTGTGAAATGTGTAGAAATATGCGGGCGATCCAAATGACCGTTGGCATGACGATTACAGGTCTAAACGGCTATTGATCGAGGTATCAACCATTGAATTCGGAGCACAATTGCAGATTTTCGATTTTTTTGGCTCTGCATTTGTGGACTATAGTTCAGTTGATTTTCAATAAAATCGAATTTTCTGTGAAATGTGTAGAAATATGCGGGCGATCCAAATGACCGTTGGCATGACGATTACAGGACTAAACGGCTATTGATCGAGGTATCAACCATCGAATTCGGAGCACAATTGCAGATTTTCGATTTTTTTGGCTCTGAATTTGTGGGCTATAGTTCAGTTGATTTTCAATAAAATCGAATTTTCTGCGAAATGTGTAGAAATGTGCGGGCGATTCAAATGACCGTTGGCATGACGATTACAGGTCTAAACGCAGACAACAATTGCAGATTTTCGATTTTTTTGGCTCTGAATTTGTGGGCTATAGTTCAGTTGATTTTCAATAAAATTGAATTTTCTGCAAAATGTGTAGAAATGTGCGGGCGATTCAAATGACCGTTGGCATGACGACTACAGGTCTAAACGGCTATTGATCGAATTCGGAGCACAATTGCAGATTTTCGATTTTTTTGGCTCTGAATTTGTGGGCTATAGTTCAGTTGATTTTCAATAAAATCGAATTTTCTGTGAAATGTGTAGAAATATGCGGGCGATCCAAATGACCGTTGGCATGACGATTACAGGTCTAAACGGCTATTGATCGAGGTATCAACCATCGAATTCGGAGCACAATTGCAGATTTTCGATTTTTTTGGCTCTGCATTTGTGGGCTATAGTTCAGTTGATTTTCAATAAAATCGAATTTTCTGTGAAATGTGTAGAAATATGCGGGCGATCCAAATGACCGTTGGCATGACGATTACAGGACTAAACGGCTATTGATCGAGGTATCAACCATCGAATTCGGAGCACAATTGCAGATTTTCGATTTTTTTGGCTCTGAATTTGTGGGCTATAGTTCAGTTGATTTTCAATAAAATTGAATTTTCTGCAAAATGTGTAGAAATGTGCGGGCGATTCAAATGACCGTTGGCATGACGATTACAGGTCTAAACGGCTATTGATCGAGGTATCAACCATCGAATTCGGAGCACAATTGCAGATTTTCGATTTTTTTGGCTCTGAATTTGTGGGCTGTTCAGTTGATTTTCAATAAAATCGAATTTTCTGTGAAATGTGTAGAAATATGCGGGCGATCCAAATGACCGTTGGCATGACGATTACAGGTCTAAACGGCTATTGATCGAGGTATCAACCATCGAATTCGGAGCACAATTGCAGATTTTCGATTTTTTTGGCTCTGAATTTGTGGGCTATAGTTCAGTTGATTTTCAATAAAATCGAATTTTCTGTGAAATGTGTAGAAATATGCGGGCGATCCAAATGACCGTTGGCATGACGATTACAGGTCTAAACGGCTATTGATCGAGGTATCGACCATCGAATTCGGAGCACAATTGCAGATTTTCGATTTTTTTGGCTCTGAATTTGTGGGCTATAGTTCAGTTGATTTTCAATAAAATCGAATTTTCTGTGAAATGTGTAGAAATATGCGGGCGATCCAAATGACCGTTGGCATGACGAGTACAGGTCTAAACGGCTATTGATCGAGGTATCAACCATCGAATTCGGAGCACAATTGCAGATTTTCGATTTTTTTGGCTCTGAATTTGTGGGCTATAGTTCAGTTGATTTTCAATAAAATCGAATTTTCTGTGAAATGTGTAGAAATATGCGGGCGATCCAAATGACCGTTGGCATGACGATTACAGGTCTAAACGCCTATTGATCGAGGTATCGACCATCGAATTCGGAGCACAATTGCAGATTTTCGATTTTTTTGGCTTTGAATTTGTGGGCTATAGTTCAGTTGATTTTCAATAAAATCGAATTTTCTGTGAAATGTGTAGAAATATGCGGGCGATCCAAATGACCGTTGGCATGACGATTACAGGTCTAAACGGCTATTGATCGAGGTATCAACCATCGAATTCGGAGCACAATTGCAGATTTTCGATTTTTTTGGCTCTGAATTTGTGGGCTATAGTTCAGTTGATTTTCAATAAAATCGAATTTTCTGTGAAATGTGTAGAAATATGCGGGCGATCCAAATGACCGTTGGCATGACGATTACAGGTCTAAACGGCTATTGATCGAGGTATCAACTATCGAATTCGGAGCACAATTGCAGATTTTCGATTTTTTTGGCTCTGAATTTGTGGGCTATAGTTCAGTTGATTTTCAATAAAATTGAATTTTCTGTGAAATGTGTAGAAATGTGCGGGCGATCCAAATGACCGTTGGCATGACGATTACAGGTCTCAACGCCTATTGATCGAGGTATCGACCATCGAATTCGGAGCACAATTGCAGATTTTCGATTTTTTTGGCTTTGAATTTGTGGGCTATAGTTCAGTTGATTTTCAATAAAATCGAATTTTCTGTGAAATGTGTAGAAATATGCGGGCGATCCAAATGACCGTTGGCATGACGATTACAGGTCTAAACGGCTATTGATCGAGGTATCAACCATCGAATTCGGAGCACAATTGCAGATTTTCGATTTTTTTGGCTCTGAATTTGTGGGCTATAGTTCAGTTGATTTTCAATAAAATTGAATTTTCTGCGAAATGTGTAGAAATGTGCGGGCGATTCAAATGACCGTTGGCATGACGATTACAGGTCTAAACGGCTATTGATCGAGGTATCAACCATCGAATTCGGAGCACAATTGCAGATTTTCGATTTTTTTGGCTCTGAATTTGTGGGCTATAGTTCAGTTGATTTTCAATAAAATCGAATTTTCTGTGAAATGTGTAGAAATATACGGGCGATTCAAATGACCGTTGGCATGACGATTACAGGTCTAAACGGCTATTGATCGAGGTATCAACCATCGAACTCGGAGCACAATTGCAGATTTTCGATTTTTTTGGCTCTGAATTTGTGGGCTATAGTTCAGTTGATTTTCAATAAAATTGAATTTTCTGCGAAATGTGTAGAAATGTGCGGGCGATTCAAATGACCGTTGGCATGACGATTACAGGTCTAAACGGCTATTGATCGAGGTATCAACCATCGAATTCGGAGCACAATTGCAGATTTTCGATTTTTTTGGCTCTGAATTTGTGGGCTATAGTTCAGTTGATTTTCAATAAAATTGAATTTTCTGCGAAATGTGTAGAAATGTGCGGGCGATTCAAATGACCGTTGGCATGACGATTACAGGTCTAAACGGCTATTGATCGAGGTATCAACCATCGAATTCGGAGCACAATTGCAGATTTTCGATTTTTTTGGCTCTGAATTTGTGGGCTATAGTTCAGTTGATTTTCAATAAAATCGAATTTTCTGTGAAATGTGTAGAAATATACGGGCGATTCAAATGACCGTTGGCATGACGATTACAGGTCTAAACGGCTATTGATCGAGGTATCAACCATCGAACTCGGAGCACAATTGCAGATTTTCGATTTTTTTGGCTCTGAATTTGTGGGCTATAGTTCAGTTGATTTTCAATAAAATTGAATTTTCTGCGAAATGTGTAGAAATGTGCGGGCGATTCAAATGACCGTTGGCATGACGATTACAGGTCTAAACGGCTATTGATCGAGGTATCGGCCATCGAATTCGGAGCACAATTGCAGATTTTCGATTTTTTTGGCTCTGAATTTGTGGGCTATAGTTCAGTTGATTTTCAATAAAATTGAATTTTCTGCGAAATGTGTAGAAATATGCGGGCGATCCAAATGACCGTTGGCATGACGATTACAGGTCTAAACGGCTATTGATCGAGGTATCAACCATCGAATTCGGAGCACAATTGCAGATTTTCGATTTTTTTGGCTCTGAATTTGTGGGCTATAGTTCAGTTGATTTTCAATAAAATCGAATTTTCTGTGAAATGTGTAGAAATATGCGGGCGATCCAAATGACCGTTGGCATGACGATTACAGGTCTAAACGGCTATTGATCGAGGTATCAACTATCGAATTCGGAGCACAATTGCAGATTTTCGATTTTTTTGGCTCTGAATTTGTGGGCTATAGTTCAGTTGATTTTCAATAAAATCGAATTTTCTGTGAAATGTGTAGAAATATGCGGGCGATCCAAATGACCGTTGGCATGACGATTACAGGTCTAAACGGCTATTGATCGAGGTATCAACCATCGAATTCGGAGCACAATTGCAGATTTTCGATTTTTTTGGCTCTGAATTTGTGGGCTATAGTTCAGTTGATTTTCAATAAAATTGAATTTTCTGCGAAATGTGTAGAAATGTGCGGGCGATTCAAATGACCGTTGGCATGACGATTACAGGTCTAAACGGCTATTGATCGAGGTATCAACCATCGAATTCGGAGCACAATTGCAGATTTTCGATTTTTTTGGCTCTGAATTTGTGGGCTATAGTTCAGTTGATTTTCAATAAAATCGAATTTTCTGTGAAATGTGTAGAAATATACGGGCGATTCAAATGACCGTTGGCATGACGATTACAGGTCTAAACGGCTATTGATCGAGGTATCAACCATCGAACTCGGAGCACAATTGCAGATTTTCGATTTTTTTGGCTCTGAATTTGTGGGCTATAGTTCAGTTGATTTTCAATAAAATTGAATTTTCTGCGAAATGTGTAGAAATGTGCGGGCGATTCAAATGACCGTTGGCATGACGATTACAGGTCTAAACGGCTATTGATCGAGGTATCAACCATCGAATTCGGAGCACAATTGCAGATTTTCGATTTTTTTGGCTCTGAATTTGTGGGCTATAGTTCAGTTGATTTTCAATAAAATTGAATTTTCTGCGAAATGTGTAGAAATGTGCGGGCGATTCAAATGACCGTTGGCATGACGATTACAGGTCTAAACGGCTATTGATCGAGGTATCAACCATCGAATTCGGAGCACAATTGCAGATTTTCGATTTTTTTGGCTCTGAATTTGTGGGCTATAGTTTAGTTGATTTTCAATAAAATCGAATTTTCTGTGAAATGTGTAGAAATATACGGGCGATTCAAATGACCGTTGGCATGACGATTACAGGTCTAAACGGCTATTGATCGAGGTATCAACCATCGAACTCGGAGCACAATTGCAGATTTTCGATTTTTTTGGCTCTGAATTTGTGGGCTATAGTTCAGTTGATTTTCAATAAAATTGAATTTTCTGCGAAATGTGTAGAAATGTGCGGGCGATTCAAATGACCGTTGGCATGACGATTACAGGTCTAAACGGCTATTGATCGAGGTATCGGCCATCGAATTCGGAGCACAATTGCAGATTTTCGATTTTTTTGGCTCTGAATTTGTGGGCTATAGTTCAGTTGATTTTCAATAAAATTGAATTTTCTGCGAAATGTGTAGAAATATGCGGGCGATCCAAATGACCGTTGGCATGACGATTACAGGTCTAAACGGCTATTGATCGAGGTATCAACCATCGAATTCGGAGCACAATTGCAGATTTTCGATTTTTTTGGCTCTGAATTTGTGGGCTATAGTTCAGTTGATTTTCAATAAAATTGAATTTTCTGCGAAATGTGTAGAAATGTGCGGGCGATTCAAATGACCGTTGGCATGACGATTACAGGTCTAAACGGCTATTGATCGAGGTATCAACCATCGAATTCGGAGCACAATTGCAGATTTTCGATTTTTTTGGCTCTGAATTTGTGGGCTATAGTTCAGTTGATTTTCAATAAAATCGAATTTTCTGTGAAATGTGTAGAAATATACGGGCGATTCAAATGACCGTTGGCATGACGATTACAGGTCTAAACGGCTATTGATCGAGGTATCAACCATCGAACTCGGAGCACAATTGCAGATTTTCGATTTTTTTGGCTCTGAATTTGTGGGCTATAGTTCAGTTGATTTTCAATAAAATTGAATTTTCTGCGAAATGTGTAGAAATGTGCGGGCGATTCAAATGACCGTTGGCATGACGATTACAGGTCTAAACGGCTATTGATCGAGGTATCAACCATCGAATTCGGAGCACAATTGCAGATTTTCGATTTTTTTGGCTCTGAATTTGTGGGCTATAGTTCAGTTGATTTTCAATAAAATTGAATTTTCTGCGAAATGTGTAGAAATGTGCGGGCGATTCAAATGACCGTTGGCATGACGATTACAGGTCTCAACGGCTATTGATCGAGGTATCAACCATCGAATTCGGAGCACAATTGCAGATTTTCGATTTTTTTGGCTCTGAATTTGTGGGCTATAGTTCAGTTGATTTTCAATAAAATCGAATTTTCTGTGAAATGTGTAGAAATATACGGGCGATTCAAATGACCGTTGGCATGACGATTACAGGTCTAAACGGCTATTGATCGAGGTATCAACTATCAACCATCGAACTCGGAGCACAATTGCAGATTTTCGATTTTTTTGGCTCTGAATTTGTGGGCTATAGTTCAGTTGATTTTCAATAAAATTGAATTTTCTGCGAAATGTGTAGAAATATGCGGGCGATTCAAATGACCGTTGGCATGACGATTACAGGTCTAAACGGCTATTGATCGAGGTATCGGCCATCGAATTCGGAGCACAATTGCAGATTTTCGATTTTTTTGGCTCTGAATTTGTGGGCTATAGTTCAGTTGATTTTCAATAAAATTGAATTTTCTGCGAAATGTGTAGAAATATGCGGGCGATCCAAATGACCGTTGGCATGACGATTACAGGTCTAAACGGCTATTGATCGAGGTATCAACCATCGAATTCGGAGCACAATTGCAGATTTTCGATTTTTTTGGCTCTGAATTTGTGGGCTATAGTTCAGTTGATTTTCAATAAAATTGAATTTTCTGCGAAATGTGTAGAAATGTGCGGGCGATTCAAATGACCGTTGGCATGACGATTACAGGTCTAAACGGCTATTGATCGAGGTATCAACCATCGAATTCGGAGCACAATTGCAGATTTTCGATTTTTTTGGCTCTGAATTTGTGGGCTATAGTTCAGTTGATTTTCAATAAAATCGAATTTTCTGTGAAATGTGTAGAAATATACGGGCGATTCAAATGACCGTTGGCATGACGATTACAGGTCTAAACGGCTATTGATCGAGGTATCAACCATCGAACTCGGAGCACAATTGCAGATTTTCGATTTTTTGGCTCTGAATTTGTGGGCTATAGTTCAGTTGATTTTCAATAAAATTGAATTTTCTGCGAAATGTGTAGAAATATGCGGGCGATCCAAATGACCGTTGGCATGACGATTACAGGTCTCAACGCCTATTGATCGAGGTATCGACCATCGAATTCGGAGCACAATTGCAGATTTTCGATTTTTTTGGCTCTGAATTTGTGGGCTATAGTTCAGTTGATTTTCAATAAAATCGAATTTTCT